>JAJJWX010001309.1:0-10830 GCA_023529315.1 Papaver bracteatum
CTCCTTCCATAAAACTTGCATAACAAACAACTAATGATCGAATACAAAAGACACCATACTACCACAGCTTCCCTTACAATAGAACATATCTATAGTTTGCTAAAATGGGTGGTAGCTAATTTGGTGAAAAAAAGAAAAGACATGAAGTACTAAAAATAGAAGGCATGAAGTAATAAGAAGAAGATAGAACCGATATATACATCCCGGCGCACAAATAAGAAAAAGAGTTCTTGATCTACAGATTTATCGGTTAACAAGCAAGCTTAATGTATGAAAGCACCTCCCACTTTAAGGTGAGGAATGATTACATGCATCCTATCCTATGACACCATCCCCAAATAATTGTGTAAGTTCATTCCATTACAAAATTTGAACTTTTTTTTTCACCATATGAGATGACGCCATCAGGCATATACATCTATCATGCACGTGGTATAGTGTATATAAGTTAATATGCAAGACAATTTGGTATGATTGTATAGGAATCTTGAGAAATGGCAATTACAATTAGGAAGGGAAAAAAAAAAACCAAGTCTACATTGGATCAGCCATAGTGTATTTAGAGAAACACCATTAGAACAACAACAAAAAATCAATCAAAAAATTAAAATAGATGTACATGATCTGAAATCATGTCTACATAAAGTCAATGACTAACCTCAACCATTCTTCTTCTTCTTCTTCTAACATACAAACATCATCATTGGATACATGATTCACTAAACATGATCTGATCTTTAATCAAATCGCATAAAACCATCTAAACATGATATTAGGGATCTAAGATTACTTACGAGGAAATTGAGTAACTACAACAAATGTAAACACTAAGATTAACTAAAATACAATCTATTTAACTTTGCTTCAAATACAACATTGACTAAACATGTTACTAAGCATACAAAATCATATAAAACAAACAAATGTAGAAACTAAACTAAAAAACCAGCGTAATAAAAAAAATTAGCGGGGGAAAAAAGCAACTCACCCATACAACATAATCCCTTGGGTTGTTGATCTTGATGATAACATATAAACCCACAAATCTTGAAAAGAACCAATCGAGACCATTAAATTAGTTTCAAAAATAAACACCAAATCGGTAACAAAATGTAAGATTTAACAAGAACCTTAAAAAAATATCCAGAATCATCTAAAGAAACCCATAAAAATTAGAAATCAAAACCCCTATATTCCAGTAAAGAATACAATTTTATCAAAAGGAAAAATACGGGAACAAACTAAAATCAATAAGAATTTCAAAAAAAAAAAAACACACACACATTAGACTCTCTTTGGAATCTCGATGGAAGAAAAACCTTAAGACCTCTTTAGCCCAAACCGAAATATCGATAAAGATTAACGATTAAAGGTTAGTAGTGGTGCGATTAGCATCCATTTCAAAAACCCTTGTTGTAAAAATGAGAAATCTTATGGCTCTTAGGTTCAAGTCGAGCAAAATGATCTCAAATACACATTCACATTCCAGGATCTAACAAAACCCCTAAATTTTTCTTCGGAAAAATAAATTTTTACCATGTTTATAGAGATCGAACATAGACAAGACCATCTAGCCGTGATAGGTATTCTAATCTTAGATGAAATTAGAAAAAAAAAAATCAATCGGAAACTCTCAATCGGATGGAGAATAGATGAGGGAATGATTGAGAGAGGAAAAAAAAATCAAAGAGAAAGAAATTCCGGATGGAGATGATGGAGAGATAAAGGAATAATTACTCTTCTCTACCTTCTTCTTACTCCACCTTCTTACTCCTTTCTTTGAAGAAAAGGGGGAAAGGAGTTTTTGGTTTCTTGAGTACTTAATTTGCCTAAAGAAGAAGGTCTTTTTTTGGTTCTATCAGAGATATGGACCAAAACAAAGCTTTTAAAAGCGATATAAAAGAGCCCCACCGGACCATGTTCCGCTCCTGAAGTCAAATTTTGCCGCTCACTTTGCCGCTCACTATTTCCCAAAAGTTAAAGATTTGCCTCTCATGTTTTAGCAAGTATATTTTTGCCGGCTCATGTTTTTACATGGGTTATTTAAGAGGCGACCCCAACACAATTAGGTGACACAAAAAAGCGACAAAATAGGTCATAATCGGTAGGTTATTTCCGGGCTTTTTTAATGGCCAAACTACCCTTTACAATCGGTGAGGTTGTTCACAATGGAGTAAATTTAGTTTGTATAACTTAGAATATAAAAAGTATCCCAAAATAAAATCCTATATCTTTTGAGTTTTGATTATCCTATAATCGGTAGTAAATAAAGTTATCTTGACTACCGATTATCTGATGAACTGTCACGAGCGGATATATTGAGAAAGAAAGAAAGGGATAGTTTGTTGACCTCAATTATTCCTAGGAATAAGGACTATGAACGAAGATAATTATTTAGACCTCGGTTTCCCGACTATAAATAAGAATGGGAATTAAACTTGAAGAAGTTCAATAAAAATAATTTGTATTAATCAAATTCAAGCATTTCTAAACAAAAATAGAAGATCATAAATAGACGTGGGAAAAAGCCTAACTTGTCCGACAAGAGGATGAAAAGCAACCTAGCAGAGACTCAAACTCTAAATTTGCTATTTTTTGGCAAATTTGATTTTCTAAATAATGATAGTACTTATCAAAAAAAAGCAAACTACGGAGCCTGAACGGCGACTCAAACGGACTCCTAACCGAAGAAAGTTATTAATAAAATAAAACTTTCTAAAACGGCAAAAATGGGTCTAAGACGCATGAGACAATGGAATATGGCTAAATTTAGAAGACCAAGGCGATCGTAGACACCCACCCAGAGTGTTTCACAACAGTCGGGTCTTTTGCCTCCAAATAGGCGATGGCGTGCTCGTCTGCCATCAAGACCTTTGATAAAAATGCTACCATAATCGGTGAAAATTTTTAGGTTATTTTACTTCGAATATAAGTAGCCCCAAAATGAAATTTTGCAAAAATCCTCTTTTTTGAATTTTGGTTGAGCCTATGTCGGTAAGAATGGAAGAGTTATCATGACTTCGATTATACATTGGCTCTCTTTGCAAATATCCTACCATAATCGGTAAGTCAAGATAGTTCATATAACTAGGAATATGAAGTAGCCCAAAATGAGATTTTGCAAAAATCCTTTTTTTGGAATTTTGGTTGAGCATCGGTAAGAAAGGAAGAGTTATCATGACTTCGATTATGAGTTTGCCCAAAATGAGTTTTTTAACTGATTTGAATCCTAGTTTCTTTTCCTTCAAAGATTTTTAAAATAGACAAAAAATTAACTTGACAATGCACTTTAAGCGTTGTGAAAATATAGGATCAACAGCGTTTTTAAAAACGTTAATAAAGGCCACCTTCATAACTGTTGTTTGGTTGGGATAGGATTCAACAATGGTTTTATAAGGGTAAGTGTTGTGGAAAACATTTATTTATGACAACGTTCCCTTAGCGTTATCGTAGTTTGTCAAGCCAATTTTCTTGTAGTGCTACCGAATTTCAATGATATCAAAGTGAGCGATTTTTACCTGTAAAACTTGGATATTCCTCAACTAAGTATCCATTTGTATTATCTTCATATAAGTATAGGATTGCTGATTTGAGGTTGACCAGAATGAGAATGCATAAATGAATGAAGGAACTTTAAGCGAAATACATCACCGACGTAAAATTCGAACTCGGCCTTTTACTTGAAAATGCCATAAAATCTTCATACAATTGTAAGATTTTCGCAATATGCCCATGTATCCTTATGCCCAAGAAATTTCGTGCCACTAAAGTAACTTTTTGAGTTTTGAGCATGTTAAGGGGTCAAAATCGGCGAAACGATAAACTTCCGGGAGACTTTAAAGAATTTTTAGGTTGGCATGTAGTCAATGTTTTGGCTACAACTCCTTAATCGTTTATCCCATTGCTATGAAATTTGGATATGTTATAGAAAACATCCATAAGAAGAGAATGGGATATGACTCATCTTTATATTCCTTACCAATTTCTCCCAGTTAGTCATCTTATACAGGAAGTATAGAATCTCTTGATCGGGCTTATTGAAAAAACATGTTTCATGACTTCCACATCATTTTCTCATGTCTTGGACGCATAATAAAGAACTTAGATAGTGTTAGTTCATTTATATGAAGTATTTTATAATTTCCTTTGGTTTCCATATTTGAAGTGCTCTAATCTCATTTTATCTTCATATTAGGTACCAAATACCGAAGTTGAGAATAATGGAGCGAATGATGATTCGAGCAATATGGTGAACCAAATTGATGATGTTATGATCTATGAACCTCAATTCCTTCAAGAATATTGCTATTTGAGGTTGTCGAGGAAACTGAGACTCGTTGTTGTTGCTCCGACGAAGCGGAACGATCAAAAGAAGCATCCCTGAAGAAGTTGTTGCAATGACTGCTGGAAGATGCTCCGGTAAATGAGAATTGCATATTGATACGAGTACCCTAATGAAGGGTTGTTTGCGATCCTCCATTTGGAGCGGCTCCCCTTATCAACGTGTTTATTTGGCGGATTCAGCGTTCCCAGGTATGCCAATATGTACGAGAAGTTGTGGAAGTTGTATGGAAATATTGTTCCTACAAAGAATCCTGAACGTAGATACTTCTTGATTATTCAATTAGTAAATATATTGCGTGTTATAGATGATATTCGTAGAAGGCCCCGGAAATGTCGTAACTCAGGATGTACTCTCGATTGGGAGTACAAGTTGGAGAAATCTGAAGAACTTGGATTTAACCAGAGGTAAGCCGTCAAAATATCAACACCATCGAGGATACTAGTGAAGAATATACCCTTTCGGTGATGCCGTGGTGGAGAAAATGTCCAAGATTCACGAGTTGACTAAAAAGCTAAATTGGAAACGGTTTTGCGAGTCTTGAAGAATGCGAAGCGGCAGGTACTTTGATGGATTTCTTTAGTTTTATTCTAGTAATCTTTTGAACTTTGAAATTCGATAGATGTGAGTTTTATTTTGGTTTTGATTAAGTGAGTGGTTAAGGATTTTCTTTTCGGGTTTTGGATTTGATAAAGATTTTCTTTAGATAAAAAGAACTTTGATAAATCGGCAGATTCAAATCACGAATGCAAGAATTGCAAATGTTTTGGAGGAATTGAAAATACATGTGAAATAAAATCCTAAAATGAATGGTTAGATAAATGTCTAGAGATTTTATGCCTTGAACATAAAAACAGCTGACACAAAGGTCTTGAATACTTCATGTGTTAAAAGCCTTTACCCAATTTTCGGGAATCTTGCTCACTTGTCTTGCCCTTCATATCATCCAATTTTAGTATCCTGCAACTACTGACTTTGTCATCTTAAAAGGTCCCTTCCGAGTTAGAGTTCCTTGTGGAATGGAGAGTGCTCTTAATTGCCTTGAGAACTAAATCCCGCCCGTGTAAATTATTAGGTTTGATGCTCGTGCTCTGAATATTTTTGCTGGTTAGGAATTCCTCATATGGGGTGGGATTCCATGGTGATAAAGCTCTTAGGTTAAGACCACATGTGGACACTCGTGCAAGGGAGAATATTAGGGATATTGATTGTTAAATTCAATAATTATTCCAGCAATGACGGTGTTAGTGAGGCGATGGATTCAAAGAGGTTCTGCGTCCAACGATTTGGTAAAACTTCTTTGGCCCGAGACTAGCCACTCATAGCGTTTGGTGATAGCTGAGTTATGAGTAAAATCAAGTCCCGGACCATAGAAGCATACTTGAAAGTTAGTAATATAGACACATGAGGGAGAATGATACTTTCGAGTGCGGAACCGTTTGGAAAGGAGTCGTGTCGCATTCTTCGGAGTTTTGCGTGAGTTCCAACAAGGCTTCGACTTTTCCCAGATGTTCGAATGGTGGATCATCATCCAAGCCGTCTGAGACAGAGCTTTCTTCCATGGAAAAATAACAATTGAAGGTATTGCGGTTACCTTTTCAGCATGAATCTATGTCCGTCCAAGAACCATGTCATGTCCTGGATCTTTTCGATTATGTAAAACTTGGTTTCAATCCAAGTTGAGTCGGTTTAATCTTGAGGATGATGTGACCATAAGCATCTGTGGAAATTCCTTCATGGTCTCTTACTAAGATAGGGCATGAGTTGCTTTTGGTTAGTGATGCCCGCATCTCTAGGGTTTTTAGGGAATGATGTTAACATTAGTACCAACATCGACCAATGCTCCTTGAATTCATTTCCTTTGAGGTGGACTATGGTGAGAAGTTCCCGATCATACATCTCTTGTCACATTCTTTGGAGGTTCAAGGAGTATCTTCTGAATGTCTAATCATTTCCCAGACACGATGTGGTTCAACGCAGCAAAGATATCATTTCTTTAAGATTTTGATAAGTACAGTAACTCACAGACATGCTCAATCAGGGATTGAACTGCTTCTTTGACCGGCTGCTCGGAAAGTGTGAATTTTCTGATTGGGAGAGAATTTATGTGCACTCCTTCAGTCCCCAACTCCCCTGAGTCGGCCTTTTATTTGAATATGCGCTTCAATGTTTAAATCACTTTTTCGGATGAATGACATACCCATGGAAATAAGCGATGGCGATGCATTTTCCATTTGTTCTCGGTTGGATCCTTTTTGAAATGAGGTAGTTTGATTGCACCATCTCGAATCCAGACTTCCAATAGTTCGATCATTTCTTGATAGGAAAAGGAAGTCGGCGCTTCCCCTGATCGTTACGGTGATCTTTGAATCTGGTGATTGTTCGTTTTCTAGCCTTTGATTGTCTTTCCTTGGTGGTTTGGAGGGTGAGACGTGGGAAGCATATTTGTGTTGTTGTGCCTCAGATTTTATCTTACTCCCTTCAACAATACTCACGGAAGTTTTAATGTTGTATTGCTTGTTGATTAGATACTGTTGGTCTTTGCTGAGTGTTAGTTCCTCGACTTTGACAGTTTTGGTTCTTTTTAACAAAGCTTTGACGGTAATTGCTGATCTCTTGTCCTCTTCATGAAGTTCTGAAAAGGTTTGAAATCAGAGATTTTCCAACAAGGCTCTATAGACTGTTATCATTCCGTTGATGCACAAGTCCACCAATTTTTGCTCAGCGATATTAAGATGATGACATTCCAAAGCTTGAATCCTGAACCTCTTCACACATTCATTCGGATTTTGATAGTTTTACGAGTCATTCTTCCTAAGTCACAAAGAGTAATCTGCTCGGAAACAAAAAGTATTTCTGCAGAAAGCATTAATCATCTCTCCCCAATTGGCTGCGCTTCTGGTGCAATATTTTTATACGAAGTATATGCTATAATCGTGGAGATATTTCGAGAATTCCTTCAAACGGACAACATGGTTGTGTTCATGCTCTCTAATAATAATATTTTAATATATTTTTTGTGAATAGCCTGGTCGGTCATGTGACCATGTTGAGTTTTGGCTTTTTCATGGTTTGGTCAATATTTGAGAAAACATGGAGAAACCATGATTTGTTTCTCCTCTAGGAGGAGTTTCATGAGATGAGGGAAATAATAATTATGAAAGATTAGGGATTGAAAGTGTGGGACCGGCCACAACTAGGGCATGGACGGATGGCTAAGTTTCCGGTCTTGTGAACACCTTTCTATTTTTTAAAAATATTATTATTTTCATGAAACCACAAAAAATATGGAGAAACCATGAAAATATGGAGAAACCATGATTTTTTCTAAAACAAGGAAAGTTGTTAGAATGGAGAAGTCTTCATGAGTTCATGAAAATACCAAAATAGAAAAATAATGGAGGAAGCATGGGACCGAGCCCACACGACCCATGGGAGCTCTCCATTTTTAATGTTATTATTTTGTCTCTCCTATTTTATGCACGGTTCCTCATTTGTCCATATTTTCGCATGCTCGTTCGTGCACCATTGTCGAGTACACTTGCACCATTTTATGGGCTTACTCAGTGGTACTCCAGATTCCCGATTGTTAAGTATTTATTACTAATTTATGAAATTCATGGAGAATGATTCATGAAATTGCATAATAAAAAGTGAGTAGTTGTTTATTATCAATCCATATGATGTTTGTGGATTCGACCATGAATTGGAATAATAAAATGAGCATTACCATTCCATGGGATCGTGGATTAGGCCACAGAATCGGATTAATAAGATTATTACCATTCCATGAGATCAGCCGTGGATTCGATCATGAAATCAGAGTAATGGGATAAAATAGATTATCTTTAGGAATTGATGGTGAATGTCAGAGTAGAATTAATCTATTACAAGGGATATTATCCAGTTAAAGCGTCATACCCGTTCTGAAAGGTGCATAGTCATAAAACAACGAGTGTTGCCGAAGTCTGGAGGCGTTCTTGCTCAAATCCTACGGAGAACGTAGGGATCTATACTGCGGTCTCTACATAGTCAAGAAGAACAATGAGTGTCACCGATGTCTGGCGTTATTGCTCTCAATCTTACGGAGGCAATCGTTCTTCTGCAGCAGAGGTCTCTCTCATGTAGTCAGGGAACAGTGAGTATCACCAACGTCCTGAAGGCGTTATTGCTCACAATCTTACGTAGAACCGCCCAATTATGTTATTCTACATAGATGGCATGATGAAATGCAAGGTATCAAACGCTCATCTAGTGGAGGCGTTTCGAAAACAAATTCACCATGGATCGTAAAATAAAAATCATCATGTGCCTGAAAGACGTGTCAGAAACATGGAGTATCATAATTTTATGATTTTGACCTTTGTTGAAAATCCACCATCTACACACTTATATGGAAGGTATAATCGGATACAAAGGCGAAATTTATGGAAAGGCTCAAAACTTATGGATTTTTTTAATAATCCATTCACTCTTGATAGTTGGTGGCCACTCATGGTATACATGGAAGATACCAAAGGGAAAAAAGTTACTTCTACTGGAGATGGCTTAAGAAATACATTACATACTTTATCATCCATTATGATACATGCGAGAGGAACAAGATTGAGCACACTCCACCAGCAGGTTTTCTACAACTATTGCCAATCCACTTTCAAGCTTGGCAGAACATCTCCATGGATTTTAGTTGATACCACTCCACCAGCAGGCAACTTGCTAAAATCAAATAATGGAGAAAGCCACCATAAAATCACAGATATCATCATGGTGGTGGTTAACAGACTGACTAACTACAATCACTTCATTTCCTTAAGATCCTTATATTGCTCTTAATGTGTCTAAAAATTCTTACACCACATCTAGCTTCCTAACAGATTCTTTATTAGCCTAAACCGCTCCATCTAAAATAAGCACATCGCCAGAGTGCAGTCGGTAATGAAGCGGGATTACTTGATCAAAAACAGCAATTTGAACGTTAAATTAATGTGTATGATCTATAAGACGATAATTAAGATTTGGTTCATAATAGCGTAAAAGCAAGGCCCTTGATGACAAATTTGATATTTATCTACAACATGCTCACAGAGAGCAGTTTAATCATACGAATGTTTTGTCTATAGTGTTTAGCAAGGTCAAGAAAAAACACTAATTTGTCATCAATCGGTTGTATCACATAAACAAATTTGATACGTACGTTTCATATTACAAATTTTCAACGATGTGTCACTAATCAAAATAGGTCGATCGACAATCAAGGGAATAGCCATTGATTTGGTCGCCATGGATTGAAAGAAATGAAATTGTTATTATGAAGCCGGATTAGTAAATGTCATTGACAAACATGAAATCGAACAAAAGTCATGCAACCATTTTTTTTAATACATGGTAAAAATGTTCAAGCAATCAAGCCTGTCTTAAACTATGAGCAAAGTCTGAACTGTAAATGCTTAAATTTAGCAGAATTTGAAGACTAATGAGCTAAATTTTAGCAGCACTTTGTGGATTCTACGACTTCCGATATCAGCTTTGTAATTAAACTTGTCATAGAAGCCTCAGTGAGCAAGCGAAAATCTATTTCGGTAATTTATAGCTAACAGGTCAATGAATATGACATGGAGGTGTATATGTGGGTTGCAGCGCACTACCTAATTTAAGTTATTTAACAGATGTATGCGTTGGTTAATGAAAACTCACTGAAATTTCATCTCACCATGGATTGGTTAGAGGGGTGATTGATGTAGAAGAAAGTTGATTGACCAAAAGGGTCGGTCTAGAGTCATAGACCACTTTAAGAACTACATTGAGCCTTTACAGTTTTTAGTAGCCTTTACTGATTTAAAGACTTGAAACATATCAGAAGTTACGTAAGAAGTAGAACACAAAGAAACAAAAAAGGCAATCCACAAAAAAAGAACAAAAAGGCCTTTCGAAGATGAGAAAAGGGATGACAAGAAGAGACATAAAACACCGGTTTTATTGACTTCAATAGAAAATCATACGCATTAATCCTAATTATGTTCGACGCTTACTTGATCATCTTATACATGCACTACGCATATATGAATGTGCAGATTACTATTAATAATTGTATATTTGACTTGACTAATAATATCTGTTTAACATTTGCACATGTCTCTCAATTAGCTACATATGTTCTATAAATAGGTACGTCAATTAGACATAATTCACAGCAAAAACTAAAACCAAATAGATATATTCACTATTGAATTAGTTCATCATTTCTCAAGTCTTATTGATCATGGCTTACTCTTCTTCATCTTCTTCTTGGCCATTCTTTTTCTTTCTTCTAGTATCATCGTTGTGCATGTTTGGCATGAACATTAGTACAACCACTGCTCAGTTATCTCCAAGTTTCTATTCGAGCAGTTGCCCTAATGTTCTCTTTACCATCCAAAATGCAGTACTGACTGCAATTTCAAATGAACCCAGAATGGGAGCTTCTTTATTGCGTCTACATTTTCATGACT
>JAJJWX010001310.1:0-200817 GCA_023529315.1 Papaver bracteatum
AACTCTTATCTTCTCGAATTTCTCCTTCTTCTATAATTATTTTCTAAACTTAAGTTCTTATTAATATTTGTCTTAAAACTCGAAAAACGTTCAGTTCTTTTCTCAAACAAGTTGTAGTTTACGTAGAAACATAATTTGTATAACTATTTCTTGATTTACGTAATTTTAGTTCACGTAAATATAGTTTACAAACATAAAATTGTTTTTACATTACTTTAAAAACAATTTGTATTTTCAATTTGTGTTTTTGTTTTTACTTTTGCTGCCAAGTTCTAGGGTTCTCTCTGTGTATGCTACACATAGAGGAGAACTAACAGTAGTTGTATCCTGGAGGTAATTTGTTAATTGCTATAGCATCTCGAGGAGTAGCAGCAATATTACCTTTAGCTGCCGTATCTCATACGTGCCTCTACTAAGTTTATTGAGTTGTTTGTTACTACTATCAGTGTAATCTAAGTATTATTTCCCATTTGCATTCTATTATTGTAATTAATTCCAACAATCTAAAGGTAATAATTGCCTTATTGTAATATTGTAATACTGTAATATTCTTTGTTGTAAGAACATGGGAAAGAATACTGTAGAAAAACCACCAAAGTTCAAAGGGTAAGGACTTTAAGAGATGGGCCTAAAATGCTATTCTTCCTAAACGACCAAAGGTTAGATGGATATGCTTTAGAAAACCCTCGAGAAAACTTTATCGCCGTGGTAATGAAGATAAATTGGACAGGTGGAATAGGAAGAATTATTTGTGCAAGAATCATATTCTTAACTGTCTTGATGACTCCTTGTATGACTTCTATAATGCAAAAGAAGATTTTAATGCTTTTGATTTATGGGAAGCTCTAGAAGAAAAATATCATGTCAAGTGCCGGAAGTAAGAAGTTCTTGATGGCTAAGTTCTTAGAATACAACATGACCGATTAAAAGCTCTGTGGTAGAACAGGTCATTTAACTTCAACCTCATCGTAGATTCTGTCAAGGCTTGACTTTTGATGAAGCTCTACAAGTATCGGCCTGTGATTGAAAAGCTTCCACCCTCATGGAGCGAATACAAGAGGAGGTGGCGACACAAGACTCGTGGAAATCACCATGGTGGAGCTTGGCAAAAAGATCCTGTGTTGAGGAGCCGATGTGCAGAAGGACAAGAGCATGATGTCGAGCAAAACATGTCCAACAAAGCTCATGTTTTGGACGATAAAGTCGCTTAAAGAAAACTCCCGGAGAATCCAAAGAAATGGGTAATAGACGTAATGGGACGTCGAAAACCCGTAGAGGTAACAATTTTAAGCCTAGAGGTGGTGTCACTAAGCACACCATCAAAGGCGACTGTTTTAATTGTGGTAAACCCGGACATATGGCTAAAGACCTAAGGCCCCCTAAAAGGATCAAATATGATCCAAAACAGAAAAATAAGGCAAACATAGTAGAGGACTCGGATATTTCACGGCATGGTGTCTCAAGTCGACCTTGTCTCTAGTATGACTAATGTGAGAGATCGGTGGCTTGATTTGGAGCCACCAAGCATGTCTCAAATTCAGAATGCTTTCTCCTCCTATGCCATAGTAGGAGATGATGAGAAATTGTTCATGGGAAATTCTTCCACCGCGAAAGTGGTGGGGAAAGGCAAGGTCGAACCGAAGCTAACTTCAGAAAACTCGCATTGAATGACGTATTCTACGTCCCAGACATATGCAAAAATCTCATCTCGTAAACCATCCCGCTAGGAAAAGGTTTTAAAATTGTTGCCGAGTCCAATACCGTTGTGATTTCTAAGCATGGTGAATTCGTAGGAAAAGGTTATGTTACCGATAACATGATTAAGCTTAGTGTATCCGATTTGAAATTGAATGTTAATGCATCTTCTTCGTTTATGTTTGTGACTCCTCACATGTTTGGCATGATAGATTTGGGCATGTTAATTTCAAATCGCTAGAAAGACTTGCTAATTTAGGTTGCATACCAAAAATAAACTTTGATAAAAAACAAAGATGTGAAATCTGTGTTGAATCTAAATATGCAAGAAAACCATTTAATAAAAGTGTTGAACGTGAGAACAGTTCCTTTGGAATTAATACACTCGGATTTAGGAGACTTGAAATCAACACCAACAAGAGGTGGTAGAAAATGGTACATCACTTTTATAGATGATTACTCACGATATCACAAAGTTCATCTTCTTAGAAGTAAAGATGAGGCCTTAGAGGCTTTTAAGTTTTATAAACTTGAAGTAGAAAACCAAAAGGAGTTAAGATTAAAACTCTTAGGTCTCGACTGGAGGTGAGTATGTGATACCCATAGGAGAGTTTTGTAAAAATAATGGAATCATTCATGAAACCATCGCACCATATTCACCGAATCGAATGGTGTAGCCGAAAGAAAAAATAGAACACTCATAGATATGGTAATGCTATGTTGACAAGTTCAGGTTATCTTCGAACTTGTGGGGGAAGCTATCCCAAGATGCTATATTTTGAACCGAGTTCCATTTAAAAAATCGATAAAACTCCCTACGAATTGTGGAATGGTAAACAACCTTCATATGCATACTTTAAAGTGTGGGGTGTTTGGCCAAGGTGGCCATTCCTCATCCCAAGAAAACTAAAATAGGTCCTAAAACAATGATCGTGTTTTCTTAGGTATCCCGAGCATACAATTGCACACATGTGTTTATGGTCATCGGTTCGACCATAATAACATTGGTCGAATACCATATTGGAATCTAGAGATGCTGTGTTTTTATGAACACATATTTCCTTTAAGGTCTGGACCTCGAAAAGGGTCCATGATGACCTCCTGATGTTCCATCGACTAGTCAAACTCCAACTTTGGAGTATGAGACCTAACCAAGAAGAAGTAAGAGGGTTAGAACGAAACAAGTTTTGGCCTGCATTTTTTGACTCTTACGGTAGAGAGTCCGAACCCCAAACCTACAAGGAAGCTATGACTTCTCCTAAGCTCCTTTCGGGGAAGAAGCTTCATTAAATGAATGGGAGTCCATTCAGCAAAACGAAACTTGGGAGCTTGTAGACTTGCCTCCTGGAAGTAAATCCATAGGTTGCAAATGGGTGTTCAAAAGGAAACTTAGAACAGATGGAACAATAGATAAATATAAATCTAGGTTGGTAGCTAAAGGCTATAGACAACAGGAAGGATTAGATTTCTTTGATACTTATTCACCAGTCTCTAGAATCACCTCGATTAGGATGTTGATTGCTATTGCTTCAATTTATGATTTTCATATACATCAGATGGATGTTAAAACTGCATTTTTATATGGTGAATTGAATGAAGAAATTTATATGGACCAACCTAAAGGCTTTATTGTAAAAGGTTGTGAAAACAAAGTATGCAAGTTGAACAAATCTCTATACGGTTTAAAACAAGCACCTAAACAATGGCATGAAAAATTTGATCATGTTATGATAACTAATGGTTTCAAGGTTAATGAATCCGATAAATGTGTTTACATTAAATTGTGTATGATTCTCATGTTATTGTTTGCCTATATGTTGATGATATGCTCATATTAGGCAAAGAACCTTGATATTATTAATACCATTAAAAGCATGCTTAGAGATAATTTTGACATGAAAGACTTAGGCCCTACCGATGTAATCTTAGGGATGAAAATCAAAAAGACGTCTCCGATGGATATAGTCTTAGTCAATCTCATTATGCCGAAACCGTATTAAAGAGATTTAATTATGAAAATGCTAAACCCGCGTCTACTCCATTTGATCCCACTTGTAAATTGAAAAAGAACAAGGGTGAGGGTATTGATCAACTTGAGTATTCTCGCATTATTGGTAGTCTTATGTATCTTTTGAACCGTACAAGACCCGATATTGCTTACTCGTGAGTAGATTAACAGTATACTTGCAAACCAGTAAGGTGATCACGGAATGCTCTCTTCAAAGTTTTACGTTACCCGAGAGGGACCTCAAACTATTGATTAAGTTTTGGGAAGTATCCCGCTGACCGGGAAGGGTATTGTGATGCCAACTGGATATCGACTCGTAAGAGTGCAAATCTACTAGTGGGTACATCTTCTTGCTTGGAGGTGCGTCTGTCTCATGGAAGTCTACCAAATGTACATGTATAGCTAAATCCACTATGGAGTCCGAGTTTATAGCCTTGGAAAAAGCCGGAGAGGAAGCCGAATGGATGCGATGTTTCCCGGGAGGAATTCCACTATGGCCCAAGCCTCGTGTCTTCAATTGCCATCCATCAGATGTTGAAGTCGCTTCTTGGTTGCGCAAAGAACAATGTATACAAAGGGAAGTCTATACATATACGAAGAAGACATAAGACGGTGAAACAACTACTCTCAACAGGTATTATCTCGATAGACTTTGTAAAATCCAAAGATAATCTTGCAGATCCTTTGACAAAATGCTTAACCAAAGAGAAAGTTAAATTTACATCGAGGGGGATGGGACTTAAGCTCATTGAATAAATCACCATGAAGGATACTCAACCTTGTGATTGGATTTCCAAGATCAAGGTTCAATGAGACAACTAATTTATGGTGATATTGAGAAAGCACTATCTTTGTCCCTCCCTATGGTGTAATCGTGCGATAGTGTCGCCGCAGTAAATTAAGGATGATCTTTTGCGATCTTAATGGGTACCATGGCTTTGATTAAAGCGGGGTGGCAGGACACTCTTTATGGACCCACCTTTGTAGATGTTGGAAGTGTGGCCGCTTCCTATGAGAATATGAGCTGATTCTCTAGAGACATTCATTAAGTCCGGATTTTAGCCCACGGCCAAAATGGGCACAACCGCAAGAGCTTGGAAGTGTTTTCTTCTGGCTGAGGCATCAAGTGTGGTCGTTATTTCGAATTGCATTCTTTGTTGGCGGTTCAAGACATTGCGTTCACCGTATCAACAAGCAAGCTCAGTAACCTCTCACTAAGTTAAGGTTCAACCTTGGGACACCTTAGCCTATTTTGTTGCCTTATGTTTTATCGTGTTTTATCGACATGTTTTATTATTCATGTGGGGGATTGTTAGAAAAAACAATGTTTTGTTTTAATCAAAAAATGCATGGACCATGTTTTGATCCCAAGACCTATTGTTCCCTAGATGTTTTTTCATGTGAATGAATAAAACATTAGTCCCATATAGACTAAAACACTAAGAGTTTTAGACTTAAATAGCATTGGTTTAGCCTTAAGGGTATGGCCCTTTGGGTCTTTAGACCTTTGTGTATGGGGAAAGCCCTTAGACTATGGCAAGGTTGCCTAAACCTTATTGCATCTTATTGCCTTTCCCATTCACGCGGTGCTTCTCGCACGACGCCGACGCCGTTATCGGATCGGCCCCGGCTCGTGGGCGTGGGCGTGGGCGTGGGCGTGGGCGTGGGCGTGGGCGAGGGCGTGGGCGAGGGCGTGGGCGAGGGCGAGGGCGTGGGAGTGGGAGTGGGTGTGGGTGTGGGTGTGGGTGTATCCGACCCATTCTTTTTACTGAAATCTTCCACACGTTTCTCCCACACATGTAAAGAATTTTATTCTTTGCCTTTCGGTTTTGGGTGTCCGACCCGTGTAACACATGTGCACTTCGAGAAGAATCTCTAAAATTTTGAATTCGACAAAAGCGTTTTATCGTATTTTTAACGCCGCTTTTACCTTAAACTTTTGTAACGTTCGAGACGCGTGTTTTACTTGATCGTGTTTTACTTGATCTTGTCTTTGCTTTGGATTCTCTTTTAAACGTTCGAACTAATTTTTGCTATAAATACAAGATGAATTTCTTCATTTGAAACCATACCATCTTAACTCTTATCTTCTCGAATTTCTCCTTCTTTCTAATTATTTTCTAAACTTAAGTTCTTATTAATATTTGTCTTAAAACTCGTAAAACGTTCAGCTTCTTTTTCAAACAAGTTGTAGTTTACGTAAACATAATTTTGTATAACTACTTCTTGATTTATTAATTTTAGTTCACAGTAAATATAGTTTACGTAAACATAAAATTGTTTTTACATTACTCGTAAACAATTTGTATTTTCAATTTGTGTTTTTGTTTTTACTTTTTGTCGCTAAGTTCTAAGGGTTCTCTCTCGTGTATGCTACACATAGAGGAGAACTAACAGTAGTTGTATCCGGGAGGTAATTTGTTAATTGCTATAGCATCTCGAGAGTAGCAGCAATATTACCTTTAGCTCAGATCTCATACGTGCTCTACTAAGTTTATTGAGTTGTTTGTTACTACTATCGCTGTAATCTAAGTATTATTTCCCATTTGCATTCGATTATTGTAATTAATTCCAACAATCTAAAGGTAATAATTGCCTTATTGTAATATTGTAATACCGTAATATTCTTTGTTGTAAGAACATGGGAAAGAATATCGTAGAAAAACCACCAAAGTTCAGTGGTAAGGACTTTAAGAGATGGCAGTCTAAAATGCTATTCTTCCTAAACGACCAAAGGTTAGATGGATATGCTTTAGAAAAACCTCGAGAAAACTTCATCGCCGTGGTAATGAAGATAAATTGGACAGTGGAATAGAAGAATTATTTGTGCAAGAATCATATTCTTAATCGTCTTGATGACTCCTTGTATGACTTCTATAATGCAAAAGAAGATTTTAATGCTTTTGATTTATGGGAAGCTCTAGAAGAAAAATATCATGTTGAAGCCGCTGGAAGTAAGAAGTTCTTGATGGATAAGTTCTTAGAATACAACATGACTGACGAAAAGCTGTGGTAGAACAGTTCATCGAACTTCAACTCCTCATCAGCGAGATTCTTGTCAAGGCTTGACTTTGATGAAGCTCTACAAGTATCGGCCGTGATTGAAAAGCTTCCACCCTCATGGAGCGAATACAAGAGGAGGTCCGCGACACAAGACTCGTGAAATCACCATGGTGGAGCTTGGCAAAAAGATCCAGGTTGAGGAGCGATGTGCAAGCAAGGACAAGAGCATGATGCCGAGCAAAAACATGTCCAACAAAGCTCATGTTTTGGACGATAAAGCCGCTTCAAAGAAAACTCCCGGAGAATCCAAAGAAATGGGTAATAGACGAAGCCCGACGTCGAAAACCCAGAGGTAACAATTTTAAGCCTAGAGGTGGTGTCACTAAGCACACCATCAAAGGCGACTGTTTTAATTGTGGTAAACCCGGACATATGGCTAAAGACCGTAAGGCCCCTAAAAGGATCAAATATGATCCAAAAAGAAAAATAAGGCAAACATAGTAGAGGACTCGGATATTTCACCGGCATGGTGTCCGAAGTCGACCTTGTCTCTAGTATGACTAATGTGAGAGACTGGTGGCTTGATTCTGGAGCCACCAAGCATGTCTCAGAATTCAGAATGCTATCTCCTACTATGGCATAGGAGGAGATGATGAGAAATTGTTCATGGGAAATTCTTCCACCGCGAAAGTGGTGGGGAAAGGCAAGGTCGAACTGAAGCTAACTTCAGGAAAAACTCTCGCATTGAATGACGTATTCTACGTCCCAGACATATGAAAAAATCTCATCTCGAAACCATCCTCGCTAGGAAAAGGTTGTAAAATTGTTGCCGAGTCCAATACCGTTGTGATTTCCAAGCATGGTGAATTCGTAAGAAAAGGTTATGTTACCGATAACATGATTAAGCTTAGTGTATCTGATTTGAAATTGAATGTTAATGCATCTTCTTCTGTTTATGTTTGTGACTCCTCACATGTTTGGCATGATAGATTTGGGCATGTTAATTTCAAATCGCTAGAAAGACTTGCTAATTTAGGTTGCATACCAAAAATAAACTTTGATAAAAAACAAAGATGTGAAATCTGTGTTGAATCTAAATATGCAAGAAAACCATTTAATAAAAGTGTTGAACGTAGAACAGTTCCTTTGGAATTAATACACTCGGATTTAGGAGACTTGAAATCAACACCAACAAGAGGTGGTAGAAAATGGTACATCACTTTTATAGATGATTACTCACGATACTGTCAGTTCATCTTCTTAGAAGTAAAGATGAGGCCTTAGAGGCTTTTAAGTTTTATAAACTTGAAGTAGAAAACCAAAAGGAGTTAAGATTAAAACTCTTAGGTCTGACCGTGGCGGTGAGTATGTGATACCCATAGGAGAGTTTTGTAAAAATAATGGAATCATTCATGAAACCACCGCACCATATTCACCCGAATCGAATGGTGTAGCCGAAAGAAAAATAGAACACTCATAGATATGGTAAATGCTATGTTGACAAGTTCAGGGTTATCTTCGAACTTGTGGGGGGAAGCTATCCTCTCGGAATGCTATATTTTAAACCGAGTTCCATTTAAAAAATCATATAAAACTCCCTACGAATTGTGGAATGGTAAACAACCTTCATATGCATACTTTAAAGTGTGGGGGTGTTTGGCCAAGGTGGCCATTCCTCATCCCAAGAAAACTAAAATAGGTCCCAAAACAGTTGATCGTGTTTTCTTAGGGTATCCTCGAGCATACAATTGCACACAGGTTTATATCATCGTTCGACCATAATAACATTGGTCGAATACCATATTGAATCTAGAGATGTGTGTTTTTGAACACATATTTCCTTTAAGGTCCTGGACCTCGGAAAAGGGTCCATGATGACTCTCTTGATGTTCCATCGACTAGTCAAACTCCAACTTTGGAGTAAGAGACTCAACCAAGAAGAAGTAAGAGGGTTAGAACTGAAACAAGTTTTGGCCCAGATTTTTGACTCTTACGGTAGAGAGTCTGAACCCCAAACCTACAAGGAAGCTATGACTTCTCCAGAAGCTCCTTTTCGGGAAGAAGCTTCATTAAATGAATGGGAGTCCATTCAAAGAAAACGAAACTTGGGAGCTTGTAGACTTGCCTCCCGGAAGTAAATCCATAGGTTGCAAATGGGTGTTCAAAAGGAAACTTAGAACAGATGGAACAATAGATAAATATAAAGCTAGGTTGGTAGCTAAAGGCTATAGACAACAGAATGATTAGATTTCTTTGATACTTATTCACCAGTCTCTAGAATCACCTCGATTAGGATGTTGATTGCTATTGCTTCAATTTATGATTTGCATATACATCGATGGATGTTAAAACCGCATTTTTATATGGTGAATTGAATGAAGAAATTTATATGGACCAACCTCGAAGGCTTTATTGTAAAAGGTTGTGAAAACAAAGTATGCAAGTTGAACAAATCTCTATACGGTTTAAAAAAAGCACCTAAACAATGGCATGAAAAATTTGATCATGTGATGATAACTAATGGTTTCAAGGTTAATGAATCCGATAAATGTGTTTACATTAAATCTGTGTATGATTCTCATGTTATTGTTTGCCTATATGTTGATGATATGCTCATATTAGGCAAAGCAACCTTGATATTATTAATACCATTAAAAGCATGCTTAGAGATAATTTTGACATGAAAGACTTAGGCCCTACCGATGTAATCTTAGGGATGAAAATCGAAAGACGTCCGATGGATATAGTCTTAGTCAATCTCATTATGTTGAAACCGTATTAAAGAGATTTAATTATGAAAATGCTAAACCTGCGTCTACTCCATTTGATCCCACTTGTAAATTGAAAAAGAACAAGGGTGAGGGTATTGATCAACTTGAGTATTCTCGCATTATTGGTAGTCTTATGTATCTTATGAACTGTACAAGACCTGATATTGCTTACTCGTGAGTAGATTAAGGTATACTTGCAACCTGGGCGGTGATCATTGGAATGCTCTCTTCGAGTTTTACGTTACCCGAGAGGGACCTCAAACTATTGCTTAAGTTTTGGGAAGTATCCTGCTGTCAATCTGGAAGGGTATTGTGATGCCAACTGGATATCAGACTCGTAAGAGTGCAAATCTACTAGTGGGTACATCTTCTTGCTTGGAGGTGCGTCTGTCTCATGGAAGTCTACCAAAAGACATGTATAGCTAAATCCACTATGGAGTCCGAGTTTATAGCCTTGGAAAAAGATGGAAAGGAAGTCAATGGATGCGATGTTTCGGGGAGGAATTCCACTCGCCCAAGCATCGTGTCTTCAATTGCCATCCACGGTGATGCTGAAGTCGCTCTTGGTTGCGCAAAGAATAATGTATACAACGGGAAGTCTATACATATACGAAGAAGACATAAGACGGTGAAACAACTACTCTCTACCGGTATTATCTCGATAGACTTTGTAAAATCCAAAGATAATCTTGCAGATCCTTTGACAAAAGGCTTAACCAGAGAGAAAGTTAAATTTACATCGAGGGGATGGGACTTAAGCTCATTGAATAAATCACCATGAAGGATACTCAACCTTGTGATTGGATTTCCAAGATCAAGGTTCAATGAGACAACTAATTTATGGTGATATTGAGAAAGCACTATCTTTGTCCCTCCCTATGGTGTAATCGTGCGATAGTGTCGCTCGCAGAAATTAAGGATGATCTTTTGCGATCTTAATGGGTACCATGGCTTTGATTAAAGCGGGGTGTGGCAGGACACTCTTTATGGACCCACCTTTGTGGATGTTGGAAGTGTGGCCGCTTCCTATGAGAATATGAGCTGATTCTCTAGAGACATTCATTAAGTCCTGGATTTTAGCCCACGTCCAAAATGGGCACAACCGCAAGAGCTTGGCACTGTTTTCTTCGGTTGAGGCATCAAGTGTGGATGTTATTTCGAATTGCATTCTTTGTTGGCGGTTCAAGACATTGCGTTCACCGTATCAACAAGCGATTCAGGTAACCTCTCACTAAGTTAAGGTTCAATCCTTGGGACACCTTAGCCTATTTTGTTGCCTTATGTTTTATCGTGTTTTATCGACATGTTTTATTATTCATGTGGGGGATTGTTAGAAAAAACAATGTTTTGTTTTAATCAAAAAATGCATGGACCATGTTTTGATCCCAAGACCTATTGCTCCCTAGATGTTTTTTCATGTGAATGAATAAAACATTAGTCCCATATAGACTAAAACACTAAGAGTTTTAGACTTAAATAGCATTGGTTTAGCCTTAAGGGTATGGACCTTTGGGTCTTTAGACCTTTGTGTATGGGGAAAGCCCTAGACTATGGCAAGGTTGCCTAAACCTTATTGCATTTCTTATTGCCTTTCCCCGTTCGCGCGGTGCCAAGAAGAAGCACGCACGCCGCTCGGCTCGGCGTGGGCGTGGGCGTGGGCGTGGGCGTGGGCGTGGGCGTGGGAGTGGGAGTGGGAGTGGGTGTGGGTGTGGGTGTATCCGACCCATTCTTTTTACTGAAATCTTCCACACGTTTCTCCCACACATGTAAAGAATTTTATTCTTTGCCTTCTCGGTTTTGGGTGTCCGACCCGTGTAACACATGTGCACCTCGAGAAGAATCTCGAAAATTTTGAATTCGACAAAAGCGTTTTTACCGTATTTTTAACGCCGCTTTTACCTTAAACTTTTGTAACGTTCGAGACGCGTGTTTTACTTGGATCGTGTTTTACTTGATCTTGTCTTTGCATTGGATTCTCTTTAAACGTTCGAACTAATTTTTGCTATAAATACAAGATGAATTTCTTCATTTGAAACTATACCATTCGTAACTCTTATCTTCCAATTTCTCCTTCTTCTCTAATTATTTTCAGTAAACTTAAGTTCTTATTAATATTTGTCTTAAAACTTAAAACGTTCAGCTTCTTTTTTCAAACAAGTTGTAGTTTACGTAAACATAATTTTGTATAACTACTTCTTGATTTACGTAATTTTAGTTCGTTGTAAATATAGTTTACGTAGAAACATAAAATTGTTTTTACATTACTTTAAAACAAACAATTTGTGTTTTTGTTTTTACTTTTGTCGCTAAGTTCTAAGGGTTCTCTCGTGTATGCTACACATAGAGGAGAACTAATAAATAGTTGTATCCTGGAGGTAATTTTTAATTGCTATAGCATCTCGAGAGGAGTAGCAGGCAATATTACCTTTAACTCAGCGTATCTCATACGTGCCTCTACTAAGTTTATTGAGTTGTTTGTTACTACTATCAGTGTAATCTAAGTATTATTTCCCATTTGCATTCGATTATTGTAATTAATTCCAACAACAAGTTCACCAGCAAATGGGATTTCATTAATTCTCCTCAGCTGTTCTCATTACTTTGTTTCAGAGGAAATAAAATAAAATCATTTCCTTGACTCAAAATTCAAAACTCCGTTTTGATAATTCCACCCCAGTAGTCCATGTAACCTCTTACTTCTCACTACCTTGAAGATCAACCAAAACCTTTAGGGGCTGTTTGGTATGGTTTTTAAAACTAGTTTTTAAAAGTTTCAAAAAATATATTTGTTTTCATTTTTTAAAAATCGTTTAGTAGGATAAAAATTGATTTTGAAAACCGAGGATAATCAACTAAATAAGATGAAATGTAAAGACTCGTGTAAGAGCTCTTTTTGGTAAAGTTGTTAAAGATATGGGTAGGGTTTATGGGTTTTCGGAAAGACAGAAAGCAGTTTTTGGTTGCCTACAAGCAGCGCATGCACATGATTTTCTTCTTGCTATCCCGATTGAGGGCCTTGGACAGAAGATGTCCCCCTTGGAGTACCGGTCCATTCTTAAATACAGGTTAATGATTCCCATATACCCTTCTGATTCTCGTTGCCCTGCTTGTATTACAGACTACTTAGACGCATATGGGGAACATGTTGTTCATTGTAAGGTAGATCCTGGTTTTAAATATAGACATGATCATGTGAGAGATATCTTATATGATGTATTATGGAGGGCTGGTATTTCAGCAAAGAAAGAAGCGTCGGTCAACTTTTTGACAGATCCTCTTGAAGGGAGATCAACACTCAGGCCAACAGATGTTCTTATTTTTGGGTGGGCCAACGGAAAACATACGTGTGTTGATCTTACTTGGGTTTCTCCATTAGTAGGCTTCGGGCAAGGCTCTTTCACAGTTGGACATGCGGCTTTGAAAGCTGCCTCGGGTAAGATAACGAAGCATGAAAAGGCATGTATTGATAATGGACATGCTTTTATTCCCTTTGTCTTTGACACTTTTGGTTATTTAGCGCCAGAGGCGGTTGGACTTGTAGCGAGAGTTGAAAGAGTTATGCACATTAATATCATGACTCCTGATTCGAGAGAGTTTGTGTTTAAGAGGATAGGGTTTGCTATTCAAAAAGGACTTGCGGCGTAGCTTGTTGCTCGCTTGCCTGCTATGTAATAACTTGTGATTGAAATTATAAACGATTGTTGTTTTCATTTTTGTTTTTGAAAAAAAGAAAAAAAATAGGAAAAAGGTTTTCTGAAAATTCCCATGTCAAACGTGTTTTCTCCTGTTTTCTGTTTTTCCTGGTTTTAAAAACAGAAAACTAATTTTAAAAATCATACCAAACACGGGCTTTTTTTTATGGGTTAGTAATGCGGTTAGTTGTGGCCTCTAAATACTAGTAGCAATTACAAGATCCGGGATTTGAACCCTTACCTCCTCCAAAGGTGAGAGCATGAGAACCAGGGGTTGGAAGTTTAATTAAAAAGAGAACTCCCATAATATTTCTAGAAAAATAAATGAAAAACCCTTACCAAAAACATATAATTTCTTTCAGCATGTTGTATCAAGCATCAAGCTATTTACTAATCAACAGTTTACTTCCACAGTCTAGAATCAAATCATGATAATTTTAGGCGTCCCTCAGTTTTTCGAAATGTTTGCCACATATAATGAGTGCGGTATTTAACTAGCAGTCGGCTCTCAAGTTTAGTTTTGGAAACTTATTTTGAGGCATACGCCGCATACCCATATGTTTTGATGCATACAAAATACTTATCCTAACTATCCTAACTAGTATAAGGTTGATAAGGAACATGCAATTGGGGATATGAGAATTAATTAGGGATATGAAAGAAGAATTAATTGGGGATATGGGAATTAATTGGGGGATATAGCTACGGGACAAAATAGGTGTCCCAATAGCAATTCTGGGTGACCCCCTATGTAATTATTTTTTTAATTTCTAATCTAGCCCCCACTAATTAGGATTAGTGATTAAGTATAATTAGTAAAATGTTAAGTATTTGGGGGATAAATTAGTGTGTATTTTTATTTGTGTTTGGGTGAGAGTAGAAGGAGGGAAAAAATATTTGAGAGGAATTTCTTTTTTGAAAATGGGAAGATGATTGTGATGAGAGAATTACGGATAATAAGAGGTTGAAAAATTGATTTTTTTCTTTGAATCCACCATTGTTGCAGCTGAAAAAGCTTGGTGCCGGGCATGGTATTCAACCAAAAACTCATGCCGGCAATTGTTGGAAATGTTCATAAATTGTTTGCCACTATCAAGGGGGAGTTCGGAGCGTAGCCCCAACTTCAACGAGAGAGCTACGCCCTCTCGTTACGATTTTTTCCTGGTTTTGATCTTGAATGTTGATTTTTTCTCGGGTTTTGAATGTGTACCGGCATGGTAATAGTTTTTTCGAGCGTGCATTGTACATTCGGCATAGTATTTTGCTTAAATACCTATGCCGGAACAGAATGAAAAGTATCCAGAATGTTGATTTTTTTTTTCAATTGACTACCGGAATTGATAGGAAATTATCGGGCATGACCGTGTTCCGGCATGGTATTCCTCACTTCCATTTTGAATTTTTTCCTGGCTTTAAAAAAGCTTGGTGTAGGCATGGTCAGTTGATATGAAGACCATGCGGTATTGTTTTCCGGCATAGGAAATAAATATGAAAACTATGCCGGAAAAAATACCGGCATGGTCTTCATATCAACCGACCATGCTTGGTACTCAAGCTTTTTAAAGACAGGAAAAATTCAAAATGGAAGTGACGAAGACCATGCCGGAATTGATAAAGACCATATGCCGGAACACGGTACCGGCATGGTCTTCATCAATTCCGGCATGGTCATCATCACTTTCAGCATGATCTTCATCACTTCCGAATAAAAAAAATTTCGTTTCCAAAGTGAGGTGAAGAGAATTTGATATAGAGTGGGGAGAGTTTAGAATTTGAAAGGGAATGGAGAATATTTGGGTTTCAAAACACTACCCCTAAATAAGATTAATAAGAAGTGGAGATGGAAATGAGGGATATGATTTAGATTTTTGATTTTAAGTTTTTAATTTTTATTTTGAGGGAAGAAGTGGAGATGGAAATGGGGGATATGATTTTGTTTTTTGATTTTAAGTTTTTTTTTTTTATTTTGAGGGAAGGGTATTTTAGTATATTCATAACCAAAAGTCACCCCTTAGCACACACCATGGGTTGGGGGAAGTAATTCATATCCCCCAATTAATTCCCATATCCCCCAATTAATTCTTCATATGAAATAGTAATGTTACTATTCATACCAGTATGGTTTTTCAACGACGAATTTTTTTTCTTTCCATGTCGTTATGAACTGTAACAGTACTATTTATATCCTCCAATTGATTCCCATATCCCCCAATTAATCCTTCTTGATAAGGGGTGTCTTAAATTTGTCAAATTGCCTAAACATCCTTGATTAATTTATATATTTTTATATTTAATTTTTTTCAAAATTTTAATGTTTAAAGCTTATTTTTAGTTAATTTTTTTAATTTATCTTTTGTACTTTACAAAAAGTTAAGTTTTTTATTTTCTCAAATATTTTTATTCTTTTCTCTCTTCTATACTCCAAACGATGCTAACCCGATTACAATTTTTATTATCTTCGACTAACTGTGGACGCTCTAATGGTTTTAATATGAAAATTAGTGAAAAATGAAATAGCAGAGCAAAGAACCAGATCACTACAAGGAAATGTACAACAAAAAGTACGCACAAGCCAATATCATATTTTTTTTTTTTATTATTGATAGGTTAGGTTTAAATCGAAAAAATTAAGGTTTTACGGCAGTTACGGAGTGAAGTTCAGCTTACAATTGAAACGAATTATCAGCCGAAGTATCCATTATTCTTCATTCTGAAAGTGCTAATGAACAGTTCGGCTAATAATAAAACACGAAAATATTAGCGGAACCTCATTTTATGAAGAACAATGTTAAGTTCGGTTGTCCTATTTATCGCTCCATTCAGCCGAACTTAGGTTATTCAGCAGTTAATTAAACACTGAAGTTCAGCTGATAATTTATCAGCCGAACCTAGGTATGTATTAAAATAAATTAGGTTCGACTGACAAGTTATCAGCCAAACTTAGGTTTAGGTTTTGTAAATACAATAAAAAAATGATAATAATAAATTTTTTCCGAAAAAAATTAATTACAAAAAAAAATTAAAAAAAAATGTTAAAAGAAATTAAAAGCATAATTTTAAAAATATAACTCATAAGGCCATTAGTGGAAATATTAAATATATGGTGGATAAGGGGTTATTGGTTTTACTACCTAGTGATCCTATTTTGTCCTTATTTAGTATGCCTCAAAAATATGGGTATGCCTCAACACAGGTTTCTAGTTTTGTGCACGCTTTAAGAGCGGTTTAACTAGCAGGCCTTTGGAATCCTCGTTTAATTGGGGGGCCCTATAAATAATTAGGGACCTCAGCCAATTTATACTCACTCCAAATATTACAGGGGAGTTTCAAAGTATAGTGAAAAGTCTATTTTTCCCTTCACTAATAACTAATCTTAAAATCATATTAATCCTTAATATATTACTAGATGGAAAAAAAAAACATCTCCCCTCTCCCTGTCGACTCTTCCACCATTAAGGACTACATCAAAAAAAAAAAAAAAACTTCACCTGATTAGTAGGTAGGTATGTGAACTAAAACCCCCTAATATATTTACTGTTGTGTTGAATAATTATATACCCTAAGAGCAACCACAGTCATGGACCAAAACTAAAAATTTGGTCCAAACAGCAGGCACTACGGGGCAGACTAAAGACCAAATACTAGACTAAAACTAAAAAACGGAGTATATTTGGTCTTTAGTCTGATCGATGGTCGGGCGGAATTTAGGCTTGCGCCTGGTGGGGCGTAACTCACAGTTACGCCCGTATTAAAAAAAAAGGGGCGTAGTCTTAATCCACGCCTGATGGGGCGTAACTCAAAGTTACGCCCCATAACAAAACTAAAGAGGCGTAACTCAAAGTTACGCCCCATAACATATTTAAAAAAAAAAAACAATTGGAGCGTAGTTTTAAACTACGCCTTATGGGGCGAAGGAGTGGGATTGCGCCCCACCAAATTTTTACTCCTCCACCGTAGCGCTGCACCACGGACTAAACCAAATTTTTGATCCTTTTTTTGGTCTTTGGTCTTTAGTTTTGGTCGCGTGATTGCAGTTGCTCTAACGACTTTTCATATGCACGTAGTTAGGGTATATATTGTAGAAGATAACGACCATTCTTTTGGTATTTTAATTTTTTTTGGCCTAGATTAGAGTCGTTACCATGTTGTAGAATCATATGACGATCCTATTTGAACGATTCCTTTTTAAACATTAACAACTCTAGGTGAAAATAAAACGTCTTTGTCCCAAAAAAATGAAAGTGTCGTCAACTTATGTCCCATAGAATCGTCATTTGAAACTCAAGGGTCGTCACATGTTACCATAGAGTCGTTATTTGCAATCTAAAGAAAGAGTCGTTAACATTTATGGATATCGGGCATGACGACTCTTATGTATCTTTGTAATGGTAGGTTAGGGTCGTCAATTGATATGAATATCCTTATGACGACCCAGAAAGTTATATTTACAGAGAGTTTTTGGTTTCAGAGTCGTCTGGGTATAAACAAAATACATTAACGACTCTAGATGGGAGTCCAAAGACAAGGTGAGATTCAATGTCAGAGGTAAAATCTTTGAATCATCAGCAACAGCTCTTGCAAGGTGCACCGTGAAATTCAATGCTTGGAGCTATGCTTGATGATATATGGAAACTTCAACCAAGAGAAGTTAATGAAGAATACTTCATAGATAGAAACCCTGATTGTTTTTCAGTACTTCTCGATCTTTTAGGAACAGGTGAGCTACATGTCCCTCCTAACATTCCTGAAAAATTACTCTATAGGGAAGCTCACTATTATGGTCTTCTTGATCATGTCAGAACTGCAAAGTGGGGCCAATTTGATAGTAACCGGTTAATATTAACGGGTACAGTCAGTGGTCAGGCTCCTTCTGGTTGTGCTGCAATTAGAGAAAGTCCAGATGGAGGTTGTGATGTTGCTCATGGTACCATCGTTCGTGTATATGATTGGATGCTTCAAGAACATCCACCAATAAATGAGTATAAATTATATGATATGATTAAATATTTTTTGCCTTGATAAATATATAAATTATATCATATCCAATTTTTGCCTTGATAAATGAGTGGTCAGGCTCCTATTATAGATGAGTATAAATTATATGATATGATTAAATATTTTTTTTTTAATTATTATGTACAAATGTACAATAATAATTATTTTAATTTATTGTTACACTTTATTTTATTTCATTGAACCAAAGAAATAAGTTATATATATAAAATAATAATAATTTATTTTAATTTAGTTGAAGTTACTATAATAAATAAGCTATAATAAATTTTATATTTATGTTTATCATTCATATTTCCATATAAAATTTGTTTATAAAACTCTTCAAGACTCTACAAATGTCTGCAAGACATTAGACAACTCTGCATAACTCCGCAAAAATTTGCTCAATTCTGTATAATTCTCGCAAAGTTATTAATTTTCATGACTCTTTTTAAATCTCTACAAATCTACAAATGTATTTATTGAGTAAACCCCCGATAGAAACAGTTGCATCGGTCTTTTAGATTTTAGAGATAAAAGTATAGTTTGGTATAGGTCAAGAGATCATACTAATACTTTTAGTTCTCGTTATGTTGTTGATGCAACTCCGGTGGACGAAGCTAATTCTATTTTTGTGGTTAGTGATTATGAAGAATTGGGTTCTATAGATATCAGAAGTACCGATGTTAGGGCTAGATGGAATTCGAATAATGCCAAAGCCGCCATTGCCACACCGTCCGCTCCACATCGTTATTGTCCTAAGTTGACATTTTATGGAGGTCAGCTTTTTTGGTCCAGGGAAGATAAGATATCTGTGTATCATGGTGGTCTTGATCAATGGGTTTTGACATCTAGACTTGGAAAAAGTGGAGAATGTGGTTCAATTCGAGACTTCTCAATTGGTGGCGATCGGCTTTTTGCTCTTCACAGTGAGAATAATGCGTTCGATGTGTGGGAGACTCCACCTGCCCCAATAATTTAATATATTTGCGGTATCGGAGAGTTGGGCTCCTTCTCTTGCAAAATACAGCAGCATAGATATGCATTGATTAATTACTCGCTAGCAACATGCAGTGAATGCATTAGGTTACTTTCCATGGTATGTTCAACTGGTTTTCTTTCTTCTTCTTTTTTTCTTTTTTTTGATTCAAAAATAAATTTTATTAAGAGTTATAAATCAAACGTTTACAGATTGTTTATCCTTCCTGATCCAATTTTCAATATCAGGAGGAAAATTTCCATAATACTCAAAGCTAGATTGACTAGTTCTAGTTTTCTGAGCTATTGAGTCTGCAGCTTGATTCTTATCTCTTCTGTCACTGACTTTATTAGTGTTCATTGTCGGATTCACAGATCATTATCAAACTCCATAGTCCTAGCCCATTCATTGGGTATAAAGGCTGGTGTCGCACTTGCTGTGAAATATGGGTTTTCTGAGCTTGAAGTCGAATCCATTTCGTACATAGTTCCAGAACTCATCGCCGTAATGTCAAATGTAGAACTGCAGATGATTCATGGATATGCAAGTGGTGTTTGGTGTATTTTTTTGGGATTAAGGGTTCTGATCCAAGCTTGGTGTCTCACGCGCGGGAAATTAAAGCTCGGTTACCTGAAGGCACACATCTACAATATATGTTAGGATGCTCAACGGGTTTGAGTAATAAAGCTGCACATTATCTGACAAAAATGGGAAAAAAAGAATGCACTTGCAGTTGAGAACAAGGAAGAAAGGATTGCATCCGGCAATGAGAGGCCAGCTGAGATTCAACCAGATGATATTCCACGAGAGCTGAATGAGATTCAGCAATAGTGTGGGGGTACTGCATGCGTGGATGTTAACATGAAGTTATGATGCATAAAATTAAATTGACGCCAAGATACGGGCCATTCAGGCCTTCGGAATGGATGGCATGTACAAATGAGACAACTATTAACCCGTAGTCAATACTAATCTGCAACAAATATAATGAATCCCATAATATTACACATGTTTCTTCTGAAGCAGCAAAGTAGTTCCGTATAACGTTTCATACCACATTGATGGACTTCCAGGTGGAACGCTTAAAAATACAAGAATCTACTGGAATACAAGATTTATCAACTCACAGTACGGTGAACGTTGGAGGGCTTCACAGATATCCAGAAGAAAGGAAAGGGGGAACTGAAAGATTTGACTTTGCTCTGGACAGCATCAGCTATTGCTGAACCAAACTCCTCTGGAAAAAACACAAGTATATTATTACAAATCCAACCATGATGTGTGTTATGAAATGTTCAGAAAAAAAGGTCACTGGATTTAATTATGAACTCATTGTTGCCCAAATAGTGAGTTTTTAGATAATCATAGTAATTTGTACTAGTCGAAGATGGTACAAAATTTCTGCCTAACAGAGAGACTAGTTGGAATTACAAGTATAATGCTCATCCTATAGGAACTAAAATAGCCAAAATGAAAGCTAGACAGAAGAAGGATCGCGAGCGAGGTATATTTAGAGAAGGTGATGAGGGAAGTTCTTCTGTTAAGATGGAAGAAGATAAGATCTATCAACATAGTGCAAATAAATTGGTGTATCTTAAGGAAACACAATTAAGGAATAGAGAAATGAAAGCGGAACAAGAATCTCAATACCAAATAATTTGTGCGTCTACACAAAAACCGAGTTATCAAATTAAAGAACAACCTAATTTGCAAAAGCTCCAACAACAGACTTATCAAATGCATCAACAACAAATGCATTTAGATCAACAGACTTATTAGGTGCACGCTTCAGAATAGATGTTATCTATAAATAGGTTTGGCATTTAACTCGTAATCTGTATTTAGGAGAAGGAAACAATAATTTAATAGTATTGTGACGCCCCATTTACTAAACCTGCTTAACTAATAGTTTTACAACCTAATTGAAACATCAATTCCAGATCAACGATTTTAAGAATCATAATTACATAAAATGAACTAAAACCAAAACCAAACTGTTAAACCAAAACACTCTGATATCAATAGATGAAGAACTCTCAAATGATATAATTATATTTGTGTGTTGTTTTACAATAAATAAAGAAAACGTATATATAAAAGATACATGAACATAACTTAGTTCGGTAATGCTTTAAACTACGAAAACAGATATCTTCACTGCACCCTTTCTTCTAATAACTGAAAAATGAAGTGGAAACGAGTGAGCACATCATCCCAAAAGGGTGATCAATGGAAACATGTAACTCTCAAGTAATCACTAACATGCCTCAGAGTTCTAAAAGAATATAAGTTGAAAGAAACAAGAAGAAACTAATCATTCATCAATTTATGCATCATGAAGCAAGTGTCACTCTAACCTCACCAAACTCATTGGAGGAGACGACGCGAGAGCAACCATAATCAATAAAAATAGCATCGTCCACACAGAGTTCCCATACAAACCATGATTCAGAATATTACCATCAAGACCGGAAAGTTAGTCAAACAAGCATAATATGTACACGAGTGATTTCCCTTAAATAAAATAGTATATATAATATCATAACGGATGAATTACCTCCCTACTAAGTAATATTCAAACGGATAAGTTACCGCCCTACTATATTAATAAGCAATAATATTCAAACGGATGAATTACCGCCCTACTAAATAAAATAGATATAATAATATTAAAACGAATGAATTACCTCCCTACTAAATAATATTGTCGACGGATGAATTACCACCTTACTTAACTTAGCTAAGATCCGTGAGGAAACACAGACACTCCTCCCAGGGAAATCCCACAATGCATATCACATACAAACACATCGTAGCAAAACATCGTTCATGTAGATACTACATATACGTCATACTCAAGATATAGGAAATAGACAGTATACACTATCATGCACTCAAATAGTAAAGACTCATCATGCTCGCAGATAAAAGAAATATTAATGATTACAAGAAGGTTACAGAATTCCCATCCTGGTTTGATGACAAGCCACGCCTACCTTGTATTCCTCAATCGACTGGTTCATCATTTGAACCGATCGTTGTTAATATAGACTAACTGTTAATCACACAAGCACTCTAAGAATTTAGCCAAAAAACTCATACAAGGTCCATAACATAATTTCATACAAGTTTCCAGTTATAGGCCAAGTCAAATAACTAATGGTTCTAGTTTTTATTAATGGTTCTATAACTTAGTGATAAGTATTTTAGGCATAAATTAATATCTACTTATTCAAATGGGGTCAAATTGGATGTCATCGGAACCAAAAGTTAATTCGGACCATAAGGGGTCCAAAACATCAAAAGAATGAATCTGACCCTATTTCCTAGCCCGCGAGTTGTCCTGGCCCGTCCCGACAAATCGGCCCGCCAACCCGGTTCATCTAACTCTGTCTGAGTAACGAGTCCGATAGTCTAACTCGTTCGACTCTCTAAGTCAACACTGTCAACTCGGTTTGACTCACAGAGTCAACTCAATAACTCACTCCATCTTCCTCGCCAAAGTTTGAGAAACAATTCACTTGTTTTCTGCTAATGGGGTCGTTTTTCGAGGGATATAATTCACTCAATTTTGATCCAAATGAATCAATCGAAAGATTTGACTTTGTTCTGGACAGCTATTGCTGAAGCAAACTCCTCTGGAAAATGAAACACAAGTATATTATTACGAATCCAAGTATTACGATTAGGTGAATGTCCCTTCCACGCGTTATATGCCCGGAAATAGTACTTTTCACTTGAATCTTGTACTATTAATATAAAATGAATGCAACCAATCCTTCTTACCGTGATTATCAGAGCCTCCTTTTCTTATCGTCGAACTTTCATATTCCCTTCCACGTCTTTGTATTTCTCGTGCAAGCAGAGAAAAAGGTGCACGAGTGAAGCATTCTTTTTCTGGTCCATTACTTTTCTGCGCAGGAACTAGAGATGGAACAGGAACTGGAATACGACAGATAGCTCATTGCAAAGGTAGAATCTAGAAGTCTATCAATTAGTTCAAAAATTACACAATCTCCAATTTCCAGCTTGTTGTCTGTGGCAAAGTCTTTCCATCCTGTATAGAATGTGTATGAATTTCCATTTGGTCTGACAAGAACCTCCCAACTGAGACCTTCCTCATTTTGCAGCAAGACATTTAATATGTGATCTGCATTTGAAGATGATCTCTTGCAAATTGAAGCGGTATTGTCTGTAAATGAAAGACACAATGATTTTGTATAATTAATTAATTATAGACGTAGTTTTCTATGTTCACAAAAAAGAATGGAGAGGAAGAGAGAGAAAGCATGGATATGTTCACCAATATCACATTGTTTTACTAAAGGCCAATTTTCGCCAAATCCAAAATTATACTAATAACCAAAGATAATTACAAGGGTTATTTAAAAGAAAAAGAGGTCAAAAGACACCCAAAAGCTTTAAACTTAGGATCTAGAATAAGGTTTCTTCAATGGTATGCCATTCATCATAAGTTATACCCTCGCCGATCCGCCACAAAATTAAACTCTCTATATAATAAAAACTATGTTTTACCTCAATCTCCCCAACTCTAACAATTTGCAAAGCTATTGACATGCCAATGAACAGGATTGTCTGTTGGGCCATGGATTATCTCTAACCGTTTTAACTCAATGTCATAAGAATAGTAAGTATACTTCTTAATGGCATAAGAGTAAGCTTCACCATTCACGCAAGAGTAATGAGCAACTATAAGCTTCCTTTGAACTGTGAGAAACGCCAAAGGCTGAAAAGACGCAGAAACCCAAGGTTTATTTCCCATGCTCTCCTCCATATTAATGTTGATCCTGATCTCGGCCCATTCATTCTCATCCTGATCAAAATTCCAGTCTTTCTTCTTCAGAGTCCATACCCTCAACTCATGTGTCTCAAAAGTATAATCCGATAAACATAATAACCCTTCCATCTCATTGACAGCGCACTTGAGGTTGAAAGTTAAAACCTCGTTGGGGAGCTTGATTTTACCACAAATTTCTTTGGTAACGTCGAGACGGAGAATGTAACATTCACGTGATGATTTAACCATCCGACATAAATAACCATTTGGACAAACACTTAGATTTAACATATATATAGTACTGTATAGACGAAAAGCCTTTGGAACAACGACATTTCTCCACTGATTGTCATCGTCCCCCCCAAGAGTGAGAATTTTAATCTTTCGTAAGAGGGGTGGAGATGATTTACCCCTGTTCCGGTAAGGTCAACAAACCACCACCTTATGTTTTTCTATTAACGGGTCATAGCACAAACAAAAGTGATATGAATCTCTTTGTTCGGGTGGAACATCAATATCATTGATTGGTGGTATCATGGTTGAACAACAAGTGATCGGGTTATAAACATAGAGCTTGAAAAATAAAGGGTAGTCATAACGTAGGAGCAACACACTGTCTAAAGAGTGCAGAATACTGACATTCACAAATGCATTAATAGATTTGAATGGTAGAATCCTTCTTTTCTCGTCACTGTGATTAATAAACACGAGACTAGGTGTATATATAAATAAATTGTAAATGTCACAGAAAATTCTTTCAACTTCCATAGTGATAAAACCTGCTGAATGTGATTTATGATACTTTTGACCATGTAATTTGATGAATAACGGGTCATTGGGGAATGAGTTGGACCATGTTTTGCATACACACCTGAATTGGATCAAGCTCTCCGGTGGAGTTCTTGTTAGTATATCTCCGGGTATCACACAAGAATTCTGCTTCTCCTTCTTAGGTTTCTTTGAAACGAGCTTCTGCTTATTATGCCTTTTACGCTTGACACCCTTCTCCATTAAAACGGCGTTGTTTTTTGAAAACCTAACTCAAGAGAATAAATAAAGAGTAAAAGACTCCGGTCTTATATATAGTTGTTTCGTCTTGTGATTAGAAGCTCTTATCTTGTTTCTATAACAGACGTCAATACTCGAAATTCCAGAACTGATTGCCTAAATGGCGATCAGCCATAATAAGGAAACATCTTATAAGCAGTAGAATCGAAGGATGTTGTAGGAAGCTTCAAGACTGATTGTTCCATTGGAATTATTACTTCAACATACTAGTCAGCATTGGAAAGAGTACATCACCAAAATTGGTTAGCCAGATACTCGGCTTCCAGGGGTCAATGCTAGTGACAGTTGCGGAAAAGCTGAAATTCTTCAAGAAATTTGTGGAAGCATGGAAAACTCTATGAAATAAATAATCAGCAATGGATTTTTGAGTTTTAAGATGAAAAGGTCAAAACATCAACAGACGCTGCTGATTATGAATTGAATTGATGGAACAACTACCAACTCGTAGTCAATACTAATCTGCAACAAATATAATGAATCCCATAATATTACACATGTTTCTATATGTCTTTTGAAGCAGCTAAGTAGTTCCATATAACGTTTCATACCACAGGCTGAAGAGCCGCTTCATTCATTATCCAAATCACCATCAACCAATACAGGAGATTGATAGATATGGAAGTTCATTACAAGCGTTCCACCTGGAAGTCCATCAATGAGTTCAAAAACCACACAATCACCAACATTTAGCTTGTTCTCAATGGCAAACGTCTTCCTGCCTTTACTGAAATAGTACTTTGCAAATCCCCTTGAACAGAGATGAAGCTCCCAACTGCAGCCTTCCACATTTTGTAGCAAGACATCCATTTTTTCTACCCCACTTTTCACGTTAGTTGGAAGATGTTCTCTTGCAAATGTAACAGGTATATTCTGCAAAAGAAAATTGTAATGATTTAGTTAGCAATAGTATGTATAGTTGTTTCTATGTTCATAAAAACTTTAAAAATTAAAGAATCTACTGGAAAACAAGATTTATCAACTCACAGTACGGTGAACGTTGGAGGGCTTCACAGATATCCAGAAGAAAGGAAAGGGGGAACTGAAAGATTTGACTTTGCTCTGGACAGCATCAGCTATTGCTGAACCAAACTCCTCTGGAAAATGAAACACAAGTCTATTATTACAAATCCAAGTACTATGATGAGGTGAATGTCCTTCCACGTATTACATGCCCTTTCTTATTGAAATAGTACTTTTCACCTGATTCTGGTACTAATATGAGATTAATGCAACCAATCCATCTTACCATGATTATCAGAGCCTCCCTCTCTTATCATCGAACTTTCATATGCCCTTCCACGTCTTTTTATTTCTTGTGCAAGCGGGGAAGAAGGTACACAAGTGAAACATTCTTTTTCTGGTACATTACTTTTTTGCGCAGGAACTGGAATACGACAGATATGGAAGCTCATTGCAAAGGTTGAATCCGGAAGTCTATCAATTAGTTCAAAAATCACACAATCGCCAATTCCCAGCTTGTTGTCGGTGGAAAAGTCTTTCCATCCTGTACAGAATGTGTATGAATGTCCATTTGGTCTGACAAGAACCTCCCAACTGAGACCTTCCTCATTTTGCAGCAAGACATTCAATTCGCGACCTGCATTTGCTACCTCAGCTAGAAGATGATCTCTTGCAAATTGAAGCGGTATTGTCTGTAAATGAAAGACATAATGATTTTGTATAATTATAGACGTAGTTTTCTATGTTCACAAAAAAAAAAAAAAGACCTTTACTTCAAAAGCATCTATTGGCATACATAATCTATCAACTCACCATACGGAACCTCGCTCCGACGCTGGTGGAATTCATAGAGGTCCAGAAGAAAGGAAAAGGAGAACTGAAAGACCTGACTTCCCTCGGGACTGCTCCTGCTGCAGCAAACTTCTCTGGAAAATGAAACACGCAGATATAATGAATCTGGTACTAATATGAGGTGAATGCAACCAATCCTTCTTACCTTGACCAGAAGAGCCTTCCTTTGTTATCGTTGAATTTTCACATGGAACGCGCTGAAAATCGAAACAACAAAATCTTATGTTCACTACTAGTAGGTAATACATATTTCAATAGCTACCAGGTAACAAACAATAGTGATAAACATGAAATCTTTCATTCCAAACGAAGTTACAATGCAGTAACCATCAATCAGGGATTAGATTTTAGGTTGATTTCAAGAAGCAATCAAAGATCTTAGTAGTGGTATTTCCAGGTAAACGTGGAGATGTTTGCGTCACGATCCATAACACAAGGCGACATAAATCAACGTAAGCATAAATTTGTTGGCTTGTGTCTGCCACCAATGCTCGTAATATTGATGCATCTTTTAAGAGCAAGGAAACACCAAAAGATGAAGAATGAAGCATTGTGAATCAGCTACATACATATCTACTTTTTAAATCCAAAACCCAGAAAAGAATAGGATGAATATATCATACATACCAATCTTCTGTTTTGTTCTTCTTCAGCTGCTGGTTCAACAATCCTACTGGTCTCAAGCTGGTGTACATAAGCCAGCAAAAGGTAAGAACAATCATTTAAAATACCAACATTTTTAGTTTTTTAGCCAAAAAAAAAAAGTTGATTAAATTGTGACCCACTTTTTTTCTTAATCTAAAAGTTCTTGATGATTCTCTACTCTGAGCCATTCTTCTCAATTTCTGAAAGAAAAAAAAAAACCCAACCAAATCATTAAAAAATAAAGATATATATATTGATGTGAAATTTAAATAGAGCTTGAAATTTCCATACTTTTGCATCAAGGGGTTCGCTTAAACTTGACCCAGGACCTTTCCTCTGCAAATAATCTCAGTGGTGTTAGTTTTTGTTTGTATCTTGGGGAAAACCAAAAGAAATATAATTCTTTTCCTACTTTTCAATTTTCCCAAGAATTTAAACTTTCCCAGGGTGAATCTTAACAGGGTAAAAATTTCGGAATTCTTGGGTCAAATTTCACATGCCCTTAAACGGTCCAGAATCTTGCCGTTAGCGGTGGTTAATTAGCTTCTATTTCTAAACCAAGCTCTTCATATAAACTGAAAACAAACAATCTTGTGTTTACTTCTAGTACAGATTAAACTCGACACTGACCAAGAAGCAATGGTAATATAATCAGTGTAAACATGAAGCGCTGAACATAGCAACGAACCAACGAAAGCAAATGGTAATATAATCAGTGTAAATATAAAGGTAGAACACAGCAAATTAAAGAAAGCACTACAATTCTACATATCATACAGTTTAAAGATAAAAAATGCATCACTATGTGGGTCTCAGGTGGTTTTCGTAACAGATCTTCTAAGCAACACAAGATGAATGAATGAAGCATGGAAAACCATCATTACTGCGCAACGAATTATATATGATTGGATGAAGAACCAAATGTTACACATTCAACTGAAAATAAACAATCTTATTTACTTCTAGTACAGATTACACTTGGTACCAGCCAAGAAGCAATGGTGATATAATTAGTGTAAAGATGAAGAGCAGAACACAGCAATGAATCAACGAAAGCATCACCTGCTTTACATAGAGTTATATGCATCAGTAGAGCTAACAGATCAAACTTGAAGATGATGAAGCATGGAAAATCATCACATCATTCTCAACACTTCATAGAGGTAACAGATCAAACACTTGAGCTATATGAAAAAACTTGATTGGAACTTTTTATCCCAAAAACGAAATTTGTCACAGGAAACATACAAATCTAAATATGAAATTCAACCCCCAGAAAACAATATGATGAATATATCATACATACCAATATTCTGCTTTGTTCTTCTTCTTCATTTAAGATATTGAAGAAGTGATATTTCCTTTCAGCTGCTGGTTTCTCCATTTCATCAAAATCCCTAAGCTTTTACTTCAAAACCCACTAGATAACTTAACTCCTCCTCTTTATTTTTTGGATCTCTGATAGATGAAAGAGACCTGGGTTTTTGAATTTAATCTTGTTTTTCTCAGAGAATTGAATGAACAGTGTACGATTTTCTCCAAACCCCATTTCCAGCAATAAATGTCAAACCTTTTTGTGATGGGTTTTGATTCGAAATCAAAATACAGAGAGCTTTCGTCCAATACAAGATCACCAGCAAAGGGGATCACATTGATTTTCTTTCAGCTGTTCTCTGTGTTGTCTCATTTATTCTGTTTCAGAGGAAATAAAATATAAAAATTATTCGACCAATTAATGATAATTCCACCCTTGGAGTCAATATAAGCCCTCATGGCTAACCAATAAGGCTGGCCCAGTTGATGAGGAATTGACCCTCATTTTGTGGTAGAAATTGGAAGTGATAGTAAAAACACTCCTTTCATGTTTGCAGAAAGAAAAAGGAAATTTTTGTAGTATCGATTAGGTTAAAGCAAGAGATAAAGATGGACAAGGAGAAGAACTTCTTATTGATAAAGAGGCATCAGTCATTACATAATACAAGGTTCTAATATATATGGAAGGGAAAACCTAGTCGTCTAATGGACCGCACATCCATGGGCCACAGGCCCTATAACACTCCCCCTTGTGCGGTTCAACAACAAAGCTTTATACATAGTACTTCAAATATAGTGCTTTGAATGTGGTTCTTCAAATGTCGTCCTCTTCTTGATGACTTGTGCCGAAATCAATCGCATCATTAAAACTTTGACAAGGATAAAACCCAATGGGATAAAACCTTGGTAAAACTCTTTACATGTAGTACTTCATATGTTGTCACGTACTTTACATGTAGTTCATCACATGCAATACGATTTTCAAAGATCGACGAGTCTAAGTTAATTGCCTCGTTAAAACTTCGTCATGGAAACCCAAAGGGACAAAACCTGAACTAAAGAAAAAGAGTACAATATTAACTAAACTTAGAACATAGTTGGATGTGTATACGTTTCCTCATTAAAACCTTGACAAGGAAAACCCAGAGGGATAAAACCTTGACGAAGGGAAAAGAGTACAACGTGACAAATACAAGTAAAGGTGATCTGATGCAGATGATCATTTTGCTCCGTTGCAGTTGACTAGTTGCTTCATAACTCCTAAGGAAGAAAATCCTCATGGGAAAGACAATAGCCTTAACTTGGAAATTATATTCCCGGTGTTTGTTGTTGTCTCATTAAAAACCTTGCCGAGTAACAAAACTCTGTAGGAAAAAGCAACCTCGGTGAAGGAAAAGAGTTCAACACACTATTAGATACTCCCCCTGATATCAGACAATTTTCATTAGTCTAATGTAGTCAGAAGAAGTTTATCACACTTTACTTTGGTGACTTGAATGTTTATAAGACCTTATTGTTGATTCTGGAAGTTACGTTGCTTAATAGACTATCACGTTTCATTTCTCTGATCAGGTATTTTCAGTAATATCAACGCGATCTTTATGTCTTCAATGTTCAACATACTTGATGTTTTAAGTGTTGTCTCTCTAAAAACCTTGTCGAGTAACAAAACCCTTTGGGGAAAAACTATTCTCGATCGAAGGGAAAAAGAGTACAACACAGCTTCAATTTCGAAGTAAATTATGTCGACATCATATCCTTAGATCCTCCCCCTGATGTCGGCATCTCCCACTAATTACTTTCAGAGTTATTCCAGACAGTTCCTTTAGTCATGTATTTTTCGAAACTGAATATTGGTAATGACTTAAAAAGTAATCTACCATATCTCCCTCTGATTACTTTCGTTGGAGAAGAGATTGTTCCTTCATAATCAACAACTTTTGGATTGCACTTTCATTAGCATTCATTTTAATGTCTTTGTAGGGATAAAACAATTTTATGTCAATGGTTACCTTTAAGTACATGATTACATTCATTATACCATTCCAATGACGTTGCGTTGGAGCTGAGCTATATCTAGCTAACAAGTTACCGGAGATGTAAAATTTAATCAAGTACATTATTATACTAATTACAACAATGCGTCTATTGTACTTAGATATGGGAATTTCATCTCCCAACACATATTCGTCATCTTCCTTTAGACGAAATGGTCACTTACTTACATTTGAACCTCGACAAATCATGGGAGTGCTATCAGGATGCATGTCTTTGTTAAATTGCCTGAAAACTTTAGACATATGCAAACTGGTGGAATAATATACCACAAGCTCAGTATTCGATCGATCTTTCCCTAGATTTTTCATCTCAAATTCGGATTTTAAATAGCTTTTAAGTTCTCTTATTACATCAAGAGTACACATCATGTCTGTACCATCAACATAAATAGCCACAATTCCAAATCAGGAACTTTCTTATGAACACACAAGGAAAAATAACTTACTTGTCTATCCCCTCCAAATCAAATAGTCACTTAAACGGGTATACCACTTCCGCTTGATTGTTTCAATCTCTAAGTGAATGTTCTATCTAATTGTAAACGCACTCTGTGGTTTAGAGTTACTTGATTTGGGAAACAAAAGTCTATCAAGCACTTTTGTAAATATCTTCTATCTCATGATTCTTTCAGAGATATGTAACAACCACATACATATGCTGCATTTCAAGTCATTTTGAAAATTACAAAGCTGACTAAGTAGCGGAACTGTATAACGTTCATTACAAGAGAACAATTCCAGGGCTTTGTGAGAAACCTTGCGCCACAAGGCGAGTCTTTGTACTTTAAGACTACTTTCTTCTCACTATGCTTTATGACAAATTAATTATGTATGTCCAATAGGCTTTACACTTGTTTGGTTAGCACTACCACACCAAATACCTGTATATTTGTCAAAGAACCAAGTTCTACCTGGATTGTGTAGGCCAAATATGCTATTTATTTGAAAGTAATCAAAATAAAGCATGGTTCGATATCATTTTGCTCTACTTATGGAGCAACTATTTACGGATTATATCATCAATGTGCACGCATGATCCTTCCATTGACTCATGTGCATTCTCATAATCCGTCAGGATTTCATTGTTCTCTAGAATCATTTAAAACTTCGGAGCATCCTCCAGTTTGATTCATGGACATATTCAGAGACAATCTTATGAGATGATTTCTGATGATATAAATAAGTTGTGCATTACTCACCTACTTCCTTTCTAGGTGAGGATTGATCGAACGAAATGGTATCTCCAACTTCCTTTATGGAGCCACGGCCTCAACCACACTTCCACTGAGTGTAGTTGCAACACCTTAGTATATGGTGTATATCCCGTATTGAGGATTTGTAACTTTGCAGGTAGGTTTGCAGCTGGTATGTGTGATCTCATCACTTTAGCAACATCAGTGTACATTCTGAAAATCGAATATTCTTTATCACTTCACATTTACATTTTTGGAGTATAAGAATCAATATGAGACACATTGGGAACACACCACGACAATTCCTGTCGTTCCCTTAGAAAATACTTTTTCTTATCTCCCCCTAACGACGGGAAGACTATCTCATTAAAGTGATAACCCGCAAATCTAACGGTAAGAGATCTCCTGCCAAAAGTTTTAAAATGCGGATAATTGTTGGGAACTCATTTCCAACATATCTACTTAATAAGTTTTGAAGACCCATCATAGTACGATGTGGAGTCGTAATGGCACATATATAGTGCAACTAAAAATGCGTAAGAACATGAATGTCAGGCTTAAATCCAGTTACCAACTGGTACGCAGAAAAGGTTGACTAATATTGGGTTCTAAAAACGAATTAAGTAAGATGCATGTAATATTGCATATCGCCAAAGCAATAAAAGATAGGTTGGTACGCATAACCTATTCCTTAGGCACCATCTGTAACCTTTGATGGTAGCCTATGCGAGACCATTGGGTATAAGATGCTCTGCATTGATCCTATTAAACACTCAATATTCATCAAGTCCTTTTGATGTAAATTCTCTAGCATTAACAAGGGTGGTTAGCCTTTGCACTTTGCATTGTGTAATATGTGCTAGGAGTTTTCAAACGCAAATTTCTTGGGAACTATAACTAGTCCAAAATGTCAAAACATTCACCAGATCCATCAGTCACTTTAATGGTCCGCATTCTGCATGAATATTTTTCTAAAGTTCACCTTGTTTTCTTTGTAATATGGAATTTTTACCATTTGCATCTTAGGATGGTCTCGATCCTGTTTTACTGAAGACTTTGTAAAAATGAGTGATATGCTCTCTTACTTAAAAGCATAATGTGAGGGAGGAGGGGGTTGTGCATCTAGTACTTTAGAAAACACTTATTGAAAGATATGTCATTACTTCACATTCTGTCAATATTGTTATCATTTTTGTTCACTCAAATAAAGTGATGTTCGCATGAGTCCTTTCAAAACGATCATCATGTCACAACCAAAGTTGCTTTATGGTTATGCCCAAAGCCTGTGTGAGTCAATTTCCAACATTTCATCGTTGGAATCAATATGGGTTCAATAATCCAAATTAATACTATAGTGATTTACATTTGACTAAATTGACTCATTGGTCTCTCTAAAGTATGTTTCCTTCCAAATACTTTAGTGATTATAAAAGATGCAATCAATCACATTCTCATCATTTTGATGTTCCACATGATATCCATTTGCACGGGTTACTTGGGAATTTAACAAGGTGTGATTATCTCTTGGTACATCTAGAGATTTTGCGATGTCTTTGTTCTATCTTGAAAAAAAAAATGAGCAGTGCTGCGCTCGATAAGATAGTCAATTGGCCAGGCAAAGCTCTTGTTTCCCTTAAAGTTGATGTGAAAATTGGTTGTTACTATGATACACACCTATGATCAGGTGCATTTCCAACTCTTTTATTTATGATGGGAGCTAGAATTACATTTTAGCTGATCCCATGTTCAATTGATACCTATACTTTGGTGTCATTACTGCTGATTTTTTTTCTTTCTTTTTCATGACATATATGTCCCTTTTCACATGTTTTATATGAATCGGTACGTCTAACCCTCATTACTTCGGGGCTCTTTCCATTTTCAATTTCTCTGCATTTAGCTTAATTTGAGAATATTCATTATCTCAAAAAAGGCCAAGAGAATCTCACTACACATGTACTGGTTCGTTAGCATCATGGATGAAGTAGAGAAATGGAAATTTTCTGACTCATTTCACCTTTTGTGAGTTCTTCCACAAAAAATTGGAATACATGTGATTTTATTTCCAACGTATCTTTTGAAAATACCGACTCTTTAATAGTCGAGCAAGTGGATACATTCCACGGAACATTGGGAAAATATCAAGTATCCAATAATGGTGCTCAAGTACTTCTAAGCCCCAAATGAATACATTGGAATCGAGTTGGTACAGCCAATTAAACAAAATACACCATTCAACTATATCCAATATCATATTCAAGAGAACAAATAGCATTAAGACCAAAATTCTTAATGATTGAGATCAATAAAAATAATTTAAATTGACCGTTTATATGTTGTTGACTTATTTTAAGATAAAAATATACAAAACTAGCAATATTTTAAAAACAAAGAAATAAGACCAACAAATACGCAATGTAAAAACCCACATTATAATTCCATACCTCGGAATTTGGTTCCCACTTTATATGAACAGAATCGGAACAGTCTTGGTGACTCATAGCCTATGGCCCAAACCGGAACAGCATAGGCCTGTTAGATCGTCCGAACTGAAACGGGTTGGACCCGTCAACAGATTCTTTTTTTTTCCAGTACATTTTGCTTCCTCCTTCACGGAGATTTCCCACTTGCGGCGTGATGAATCACGACATAAACATGCAAAAAATATATTAATTAATATTAATATACAATTCAAATCATGGACACGGATCAGATTTAATTTTAATCATCTATACAGTCACAAATATATGAGATTTTCCACTTTCGACCTGATAACAGACAACAAATATTTTAATATTCTAAAATATATTCACAAATCGAATCACGGATCAGATTTAATCTAATCATCACAAATATGTTAGACGGATATCCCAAAATCAAATCCTGGAATAAAATTACATAAACATGGAGACAGATAAACATAAAAGATATCTCAAACTAATATAGAGATAGAATCAAACCAAACAGTACTTTGACTCCCAAATTAAAAAGAAACGTCAAATAATAGCATTAAACATCAATTATGCATAGTAAAAAAAAAATCACATCCATCTGCATCATGTATTAAGTATCCACTAGACTAGGAAATCAAGGAATAAAATATGATATGGATTTTCAAAGCAAACATGTGTACCATGTAAGATAAAATTTAGCATACGGCATGTAAATGATGTATGTGGAAGGAAAAACAAACATGGCAGACAATAGGCTCAGCAAGGTACTAATCATCATACATGTAGGGGAAGAAAAAAAAAATAGTCAGGGATTTGAGGTATAGTTACCCTTTTCTATTTACACAGTGTATCGATTCTCCGGATCCAAAAATAGAGCGAACAAATATGGAGATCTGCGATCGTGGTTGTTGATTTGATGATAATTACAGATTACAAACCCTTAGATTATTTGACGATGACGATTTCATTGATTCCAATGCAGAGTATTTGGTAGCAACCCAAAAGAAAATAAATCAAACTCCATTGAAGCATGGTTAGAGCTCGTGCTGATAACGTTTTGTAGTATCGATTAGGTTAAAGCAAGAGATAAAGATGGACAAGGAGAAGAACTTATTATTGATAAATAGGCATCAGCCATTACATAATACAAGGTTCTAATATATATGGAAGGGAAAACCTAGTCGTATAATGGACCGCACATCCATGGGCCACAGGCCCTATAACATAAATTTCTTTTTTATTATTTATTATTTATTATTTATGAGTTAATAATTGGGCCGACTGACCGGGGGCCCGTAGGAAGGGAGACCCTTCTATGGCCACTTTTTTGTTAAATGTTAAATTTTATATAAAAGATTTTGATTTCCGTATCATTTTTTTCCGTCACTTGATGAAAATACCCCTCCTCCTTCTTCATCTCTTTTGTTTCTTAGTTTCTTCTTCACCGTCCCTCGAACACATTAACCTCCGTCAACACTTCCACCACCACCACCAATAGCACCTCCACGATCACCAGAAGCTCCGTCAACACTACCACCACCGCCATCGTATCCATCGCCACAACCACCACCATCGCCGCTGTCCAAAAACTCCGCCAGCATCTCTAACGACAGCATCACATTTATTCACCTACCACCACCACCGCCATCACCTTCACCTGCGACAAAATCGAAAACACATCCACAGATCCTCCACCATCTTTACTGATAGGTCATCCACCACCAGCAGCGCCTACACCTCCGCCATTACCGGCAGCTCCGCCATTAATTCCAGCAAAACACCATCACCACAATTACAGCACTTTACAATTTACAATTTCATGAAATCCATTCTACCAAATCCACACAATTAAATCCAGATTCAAATCCATAAAATCCCATTATACCAAATCCATTACACAGTTTACAATTTCATGAATTCCAGATTCAAATCAACACAATTAAAAAAAAAATTCTTTCATATATTACCATACAAACAGTTCTCCATTTCAAACTTACTAAAAACAATCATTACGTCGATCAAATGAATTCGATTCTAAACAGATTGTAGTAGCAGAGAAATGGGTGAAGAAGATGAGGGTATACGGGTCGGACCCGGATCGCCCGATTTATAAACCATACCTAATACACCAGCAATTGAACAAAGAAAGAAAAAAAAAGGCAGCTCCGGATTTGGAGTTGAAGACATCTTTCGAATTCTCAGAAAAATGAATTTTGTTACTTGAAATTAAGGATTTTTAATTACTTACCGGAGGGCCACCAAGTGGTGCCGGTGGAAGTCTGCATCCCATCAAAAAACCATATGTCGTTCTGATAAACACGCTGCAAGCCTTCCCCACTAATCAATTCTCCATTCTCATTAAATACTTGCCATTTATCTTCATTTTCATCCTATCAGACAACAAATTGAGACCCATTACTCTCTTTACATTTAGAACCATCTTATCTTAACTAAGTCACAGAGTGAAATTGAATTGATTAAAGGCTTTACCAGCTCTTTATTAATGGAAGAATAACTGATAAAATGATAAGACAGAAGGGTGGTAGTTTTATCAAAGAGGAATAGAAAGGGAAAAAGAGACGAGGAGATAGAGATAGAGATAGAGAGAAAGGTAAAGTCTAGGTTTTCTTTTCGGTTTTAGTAATAGAAAAAGGATACTCATATAAATCACATTACTACCCTTAAAGTCACACTTGGGTCTCATGCATGATGCATCTTTTCTCTGAGACACGTGAAACAAAATTGAAAAGTTACATCATCTTTTTTTTTTTTTTGAAGCTAGGCATAGGCCCGTCCTGCCACCGGCTTACTCTCCACTGATCAAACTCATCCCTCTTGAAGTTAAACCCATTTTAAATGTTAGTTTAATTTGTGTTTGAGCGGAGACTCGAACCGCTGACCTCCTTATTTGGAGGTCAGGCTCCTGGCCAACTGGGCTAGCCCCAATGGTTAAGTTACATCATCTAATATCATTAAAAAAAAGAATCATTCTTAATGGACCGAGAATGTGGACTATGGAAAAACCGACGGACACAACATTTGTGATGGGTCCTGGTGGGCCCCGCGGGAGAAGTGCTGGGGGTTCTGTTTTGTGTGTGGTTATGTGTCTGTCGGTTTTTATTGCTTTGTTTTTATCTCGGTCTGCCGAGAATTTTCGTTAAAAAAAATATTTAGGAAAAAAAAATAACATGAGCTCTATTGGATCCATCAATATCAATTAGTATTTGCGGCGTTTCAAATAAGCAAAACAATATAGGATGATTTAGTGTTGAGACTTGAGACTCAATGGACAAAAAGGGGGTCGTACCCCCAGTCCGGATTATAATTTTTCGCTCTGTAAGGCTATAATTTCAAATTTAACGTCATCCTTCACTGTTGCAGCAATCATTTAGGATATTCATTGCGTCAAAGTTATAAAAACTATAGGTGAGTTTGGCATGGGGAATCCACTTGGTGCAGTCCCATCCCAACGGTGTTTCGTTATTTTTTTTCGGTCGGCCCTTTCCACCGTGACAGCGGCTATCTAGTTTACTTTCGCCGTTTAATCCTAAGTCATGATAATTTTAAACGTTGCCCATTATTTTTGGAATGGATGTTATAAATGAGTTGGTATTTAGCGAGTAGTCAATAGTCAACGATGATTTTCCGTGTTATCATATGGAGGAGTCAACTATAATCTTAACACTACACCATTTTAAGGTATTAGCAACTTACCATAGCATTTGCTAAACGGGGTCGCAACAGGCTTTTGCCGTTGCTAAACACAGTGTCGCAATTTTTAGCAACGACATAAGCTCTGTTGTTATTCTCGGTCAGCAACGGAAATTCGCAATGGCATTATTATTAGCAACGACATCCTGCTGTTTCTAATATGTTGTTAATTACAAGAATACCCTTACCCGGAACTAGATGTTGTTGGTTTTGGTTCTAATGTATTGGTTCTGGTTCTGGTTCTAGTTTAGCAACAAAGCACCGAGGTTGCTAATTTTTTGCGACCACAAAGAAAAAAAGTCAAGTATATATTTATTTACATACTCAAAATTCATTTCCCCCTTGCAATTACCCAGTTCCCCATATTCAGCATCCACAGACATACAAACTACAATGGCTATACAAAAATGTATTCTTGAGAATCTTATTGAGAATCACCACTAGATAATATTATAAAAGAAAGGATTCTTGAATTGATACACTACACCATTTTTCCAAAACATCAACTAAAATTTGCAACAGCTCTTACGCAATTGCGATTTCGCAACTGATTTTGAAACTGCTCTGAAATTCGCAACTGTTCACAGCAGTTGCTAAATTCGCAACTGATGTTTAGCTGTTGCAATTCGCAACTGCCGGCCTTACCACATGTGGTGCCTAACCATGTGAAAAGTAACACCTAAATTTTATTGTGTTCCACATGTGCAACTAGTTTGAGTGGATGGTCACACTACCTTCGATGGTTAAGATTTGCTCTAAAATAATTAACGCTTGGACCAAAAACTCAACCCTATCATTTATCCAAAAGAAGAGTGACCACACCTTATTCTCTTCGCCTCTATCACTCATTGTCTCTCTTTCTTCTTCTCCCTCTCCGCCATTAAACTTCTTCTTATCCCTCACCATCATTAAACCTACGAACGGAGCCCCTTTCTATAAGATCACTCAGCTATTTTATGTGTCTCTCTTTCTCTATCGTATTGACTATTTTCTCTTCCATCTTTCTCGTGCTAAATTTTCTAGAGTATCAGTTAGGGTTTGCAGTTTTAAAGTTAGGGTTTGTAAAAAAAAAAAAATCCCTATTTCTATTTTTCATTCTTGTTCCTCTTGTTTTTTTTTATTGGTTTTCATAATCATTGGTTTTTGTTTGTTAACAGGGTTTTAAGAAGAACATTCAACTGGTTAAGCACTTTCAATTGATCTCGAAGATCATGAGGTATAATCAATTCACTATGAATACATGTTTGTAGTTTCTAATTATTTTGGGAGGTTCGATAAAGTTCAGTTATTCTCGGATTTTGATGGTTTTGGTTTTGGTTTGTGTTAGATTCAGTCAAACCTGATGTGTATTAGGTTTGTTCATGATTTTATTATCATTTTTGGGGTATTTTTGATGAATACAGGGATTGGTTTTCTTGTTATGTATTGATATGGCCTTGAGATGTGGATTTGTTTTGGTTTTGAATTTTGATTGGGTTCAATTTTGGGTTTGGAGTTTGGGTATTTTTTTGTGTGAACTGTGTTAATTTCAATGATGATTGAATCTTATTGTTTGAGCTTCTTGAACTTGTTCTCCAACTGATTGTGTGCATACTTACAGAAAACAACACATCGAAGTCCAAAAGCTTATTCTTAATATTTTTGTTGGTGAATCTGGAGATCGTCTCATCGGTGTTGCTAAGGTGTATCGACAACCAATACACATTTATAATATTTTTGTTGGTGAGTTGGTATTTAGCGAGTAGTCAACGATGATTTTCCTTGTTATCATATGGAGGAGTCAACTATAATATTAACACTAAACCATTTTAAGGTATTAGCAACTTAACATAGCATTTGCTAAACGGGGTCGCAATAGGCTTTTTCCGTTGCTAAACACAGTGTCGCAATTTTTAGCAACGACATAAACTTTGTTGTTGTTTTTGGTCAGCAACAGCAATTCGAAATGACATTATTATTAGCAACGACATCCTGATGTTGTTAATTACAAGTTTACCCTTACCCGAAACTAGATGTTGTTGGTTTTGGTTCTAATTTATTAGTTCTGGTTCTAGTTTAGCAACAAAGCACCGAGGTTGCTAATTTTTTGCAAAAAAAAAAAAAAAGTCAAGTCTATATTTATTAACCTACTCAAAATTCATTTCCCCCTTGCAATTACCTAGTTCCCCATATTCAGCATCCACTGACATACACACTACAATGGCCATAGAAAACTGTATTCTTGAGAATCTTGTTGAGAATCACCACTAGATAATATTATAAAAGAAAGGATTCATGAATTGATAAAAATGTACACAAGTAAACTTACTGAACCTAAAATTTTGTGACTGACATACAATATTCGATCTATGTTGATGTTCATAAATGGAAGGGTTACCTAGTTTGTGTCAACTGACAGAGGCATTGAAAAACAGGGAAAGAAGGACTAAAATATAACCAAAATTATCACGAGACTCCGCTTGCTTAACTAATTTCCTCAACAAATTATACGTAGATTCAGTTGTTGCTAAAATATCACCAGAGTACTAATTTTTGACTTAAGAACAAATACCTGCATATATAATAACCAATTTGATGTTTTAGTACTGAGGTCACAAACAAAAGACTAAACCCTAGAATTTTGTATAATCTGCAGATACAAGTCAAAACCATGTAAAGCAAATATCAACAAACTCTGCTATAAGTGAACTAAATGGAGATATATGTAGAAGAAAATCCAAACAAAATATTTAAGAGAACATCATGTAAGATGCCAAAGAGAACTCTTTGTTCCACTACTCTACTATAAGTGAACTAAAATTGAGATGTATGGTGGTATGAGGCTTAGAACAAAATTTAAATTTCCATTTCAGTTCACTTATCAAAATGTAGTAATAATAACTAGTATCCTTGATAATGCAGTTAGTTCATAGAGACAAGTGTGAGAATAAGAGAACAATAATACACTCCAGAAATCCGAACAAGCTACTATTAAAGATCAGAACGTTTCCTGCACATTTCTGTGTCACATATCATGCAACAAACAAAAGTTGTTATAAAACATCAATCTGCTTAATACAATCTTTCCAAACATTTGCATCATCCAAATCTCTAAAGACCTCGTAATGATAGTTGTTGCAATAAAAACCAGCACCAAAACTTATCATCAAAATCTTATTACCCTTTTCGAGTCACTTTTATACTTCCATATACCCTGAAAAATACCAAAGACTACTGGATGATGTATTACGCAATCTATGTAGTGTCATCCTAGACGGCTTTAAGTTGTATTCTGCCAAAACAGAGTATATATGGTCATATTTTACTATAACTTCCTGAGCCTGTTAAAAAAAAAAATCAACTACCGACTCTATCTAAAATACTACGGAATCTATGTAAAATACTTCCAAATCCATATGAAATACTGCAAGAAAAAAAAATGTGAATGATACCTTGAATACTTCATTGTCTCGGTTTGGTGGCAATACTTCGCTTGAGCCTCCAATTATGCAACCCTTCGTTTGAGTACTTATTTTCCTAACAAACATACCATGAAGTTAATCATTTAAGTGGAGGAATATAAAGGTGAAATGAAGTCTCGAATCATGAAGTTAAAGGTGTAATGAAGTCTAAACTATCAAAAATTCCATGTAGTTAATCAAACTTACAAAGTACCAGAAAGTACAGGACTATCTAAGCTGCAGGCTTAGTGGTAGAAGAGGGCCTGCCTAGACCTATATTAAGTGGGAATTAATATTGAGTGTAAACCTATTTGCTACTAATGTATATGTAAAAACACTTACTGGTTCTTGTGCATCTCTGGTAGCTTTTTGATGATTCATCTTTTCCCTTGGAGCCATCACAATCTACACAATTTCTTGTAGTTTTCAAATAAACCTCCATTCATTGCTATCACAGTCTTTTGTTGCTTTCACCTTCTTTCACCACGTCTCTCCCAATTTATTCAAGATAACATAAATACCTGCAGCGAAGAGACGAGCACCACATGTATACTATGGAAACAGATGACGAGTGAAATGAATGTTTCCCGAGTATAAAATTACAGTTAAAATATTACTTGATCACCAATATTTAGACTTTTGATATCCAAAGAATGATCATATTCTGTTAGAGGGAGATGTGATGACCGGAAGTTTCCCCACTCCATGTTGATAACCTACCATTACATAGCAGGTCAGTGATTTCCATTCAAAAATACAAAGTAATGAAGAACAATGTGTGTTCCAGTAACCAGAGATAAAAAAAAAATTCTTTCATAAAACAAGTACAAAATAAATTATGATCGAAAACAAAGATAAGATAACCACCAACCATCTCTCCTGATTTGGGTAAAAGTCCATGCCACTTGGGAATCACATGTGCACACTCCATATATGTTGCGTTTGTTCCAGTACCCAATATCACAGCAGCAATGACGTCATTATTTAAGTATCTACCCCGTGCTAATGTGCCAATTGTGTCATTCACCTACAGTGGGAAGTTTTAAAGAATCTCAACAAAAACTCGAAAGTTTTGCCAATTCTGCCATCACATCTTGACCAAACTAGTTACACAGATAATAAGGGTACTGAGATCAGACACAAATAGTGGTCTAGGGAAGGTAATATTAAAATGAAATAACATCCAGGATAATATATTTACTTCATCTTCTATTGAGAAGCCTTTTGTCCAATTAAGAAGAGTTTCAAACGCAATTGATACCTGCTTTACTGGGAAATAGAATGTGAAACCCAATTGTTTCTGCCTACAAGGAGCCGGTTCAAATCCACCACCTTCTGTAGAAACAAATTTTGCTAGTTCAAATAGGTCCTGCAAATTACAACTATTTCATTTGTAGTTTAAATGGTAACCGTAGATATCCAAGGTACAGTGCATAAAATAAGATGTTCTCATCACCAGAAAAATGAAATGGATTACATTGGTTAATACCGTTAATTGGATAAAAATCTCTTAACGCTGTCCGCGCTTTCAAGAAAACAAAAATATAGAGACGATTAAGTTATAAGCGCTCCAAAGCAGTATTCCTGGGACTGACAATGAAACATTTAAAAAAAAATTGTACTTCAGTCATGGTAATAAATTCCATCTTTGAGCATTAGATGCAAATTTCAAGTTTGGAGTCAAGAAAAGAACAACTTATTGAATTCATAACCAAGTTCCTTTACAAATCCACATGCAACTACTGTCTCTCCCATCATGCAAGTAATGAGACATAACAGATAATTCTAGTGAAACAAAGATTAAGTATAAGTGTTTTTTTTATTTTTTTATAAAAAACAGAGATAAAGAGAACTGAAGCTTATCATGATCTCTTAGATTTATACCAAGGTGAGAACCATTCGAAATCGAAAAACAATAAAAACCTAAATCTCACAGACAACCAAACCTAAAATTGAACCCAAATCTTAAAACTAGAACAAAAGGATGACCTTATTACCTGATTACCATATTGATGCTTCCAAATCTCACAAATAACCTAAAATATCAAATCGATGCTTCCAACTGCAATCAAAACCCCAACTGAAATCCATAAGCAAACATAAACCTAAAACCAACATATACACAGAACAAAACCATAATTACCTACTGATCAAACTAGGGTTGTTGTGGTTCAATCGATTTTGTGAAAGGGGATCTAAAGCTGATTCAGATGACTTTGTTCTCTTGACTAAGATAAAGAAGAGACTAGGGTTTGCTTTTGAATCTAAAATGGGTCATGAGAAGTGAAGAGATTGATGGTGGTCCTGTGATCAATCCGGTTATAAGAGTTTGAAGTTGTTATTGAACTAGGATTCTTCAGAGTTGCAGCTCGAAGAAGAAAGAGAATGAAAAATAAAATGGGGCCGAGACAACTCTAAGGAAGGAAAGATAAAGCGGATAAGGCTGAAGGGGTGGAAAAAAAAGGACTTGACCAAACTTTGACATGGGCGTAAAAACAAGTCAAAGTGTTCCCGACCATACGCTTGTTTCGCATGCACGAACAACTAGCAGTTGCTATTCACAACCGAAATTTTGAGGTTGTGAAATTAGCAACGGAAATCCGCCGTTGCAAAATATTAGCAACGGAAATTTCGCAACGGCACTAGTGCTGTTGCTACTCTGGGTTGCTAAAACCTTAAAATGGTGTAGTGTAAGTTCAATTATGTGTGTCTAAGTGAGTGTCAATTTAATATTTTCCATTAGTTAAGTACTTGATGAATGATTTTATTTTGTTTAGAATCTCATTGTTTGTAAAGAATTACTAAATTTAAACCAAAAAATAATATCAAAATATTACGTAAACACTAATCAGAATGTGCACACGAATTCGGATTACAATAGATGTACATAGGATAGGGTGTAAATATTTTTCGAACAGGTTAGGCTCGACTTGAATTGTTTGTTCTTGACTTGGCTAGGATACTCATAAGGTTCGCTGGTAGGATAGCATATCAACCTATTTAATTAATGTAGTAGTATGTTGTTGGAGCTTAACTTGTTAGGCTTCCACCTTGTTAATGTAATACTATTTAGGAATTATATTTATAATATTATTTTTAGTATTTCATATTTTTAGAATTACATATTTTTCAAGTTAAGTTAATTAGGCTTAGAAATATTATTTTTTTTCCTAAAAAATGAGACAAGTCTATGTGATCTTAGATCACAATTAAAATTGTTCAGTGGAAACATAAGTTAATATTGTTATAAATGGAAGTTTATTATATAGATGTCCACTTTAGTGGAACCCTATTACTTGGGAACCAAGTATGTAAAATCTATAAATAGAGTCCTAACCCTTTGTATTTTACACACATTAATAGAATTTCTCTCTCTCTCCTTCCCTTCTATTTTGTGCATTTTCTTCTTTGTCTTCTATATCACAACACGTCATCAGCACGTAGTTTCTACCAACTGACGTAACCTTGAAAAAATAAAGAGTTTTAAGGATAAATATACGTCTTGATGGATTTGGCAGACGTTTTTCCTACAACAACAACATGGGGAGATCCGTACAATCTTGTAGTCTTTTAATATTTTTCTTTTATTGATTGTTTATTCGGTAAATGACTGTTGTTTATTTTTGCATGTTTATAATCTTTGATGGAGGATGTGTGAGGGGTCCGTTCAGGTGAGACTACCCGTGGATGGAGTTTGTGCTTTGTGGTTACAAAGATCCACTGTACGTTTTCATAAAGGACACAGGAGAAAATAAACTACCATCGACGGCTGTCAAGCACTATGCATTAAAACCTCAACAGTATTTTCCTTTTGATTATTAATATTTTCCTTTTATAATTTTTTACATACTGTATTAAGTTGTATTATTATATAGGGTGATCAATCTTTCTCAAATACAATTGGTCTCCTTTCTTCTCTAATTTTTTTTCATAGAGAAAGAAAAAAATAGTTTACAATTTCTATTTTTTAATGAAATTGTAATCACCAAAAATTGGTGTTATCACAATATAATTACCTCTATGGTAAATAATCACGTGCATGGTTGAAAAACCTCCGGCCAATTAATTTGGTATCTTTATCCATTTGGATTTAGATCATGTGATCTTATATATGGTTTCTATTTCTTTACAAGAAACCATACATGGACCGCAAAAGTGGATTTTTCCATTGTGATGACAAAAACGACGATTTTTTATTATTTTGTCGTTACAAATTTGGTAAATCGTAGAAAATAATCGATGTTGATTTTCCCCATCGTTTCTTTAAGATGAGAGAAAATATATAGGCATATTTTCTAAATTTTGCCAATATGGTGTGCTTTCGAAAACGAACTTACACCATCAAATATGGTTGTACTAAATAATAAACTATTGACTTCTATTTCTCTAAGAAAACCATTCAACAACCAAAAATTGGATTTTCTCTAAAAATCATAACGATAATGATTTCTATATTTTCTCAAAGAAATCAATTAGCCAATTAAATTTGGTTTTTCCCTATCGATCTTAAAGGGATAAAATATCGTTATGGTATTTTCAATTGCTAACGCTGACAGTACACAAAATTGTTGCATTATCGAGGGATATTGAGAAATTTTTATCTTTCCTCGCCGTAATAATCTCCAATATTTGGACCGATCCACTTGTAGCTGGAATTAATATAGTTTGACACAAAAGATCAAAGGGTGCGCACCCGGCTTGTTAGCCAGTATTATTAGTCCTATAGTGACTATATTGATCTTGATTTAATTTTCTTTTGATAAAGAAAGTGTCAATAATTTTATTCTAAATTATTATCTCGTTGGCCGTTGAGGTCACAAAGTTATTGGAGATTGTTTGCATATTTTCAATACTTTTGGTTTTGACATATTATTTTGATTTTTGTTCCAAAATTAATCCACGGTTGATGGTAAATATGAGTATATGTCTCGAATTAATCGGATAATACTTTACGAAACTTGAATTTTTCGTATATGAGATGAAAAATATTTTTCGCCACATTCAGGGGGAGACTATACACTATCAAAAGCTTGTGTAATTAACTTAAATGTTATATCAATTTCTCTCCCATCACAATCAAATTGATGTAGGCTGTCATTATATGATTGGCGTGAAATTTTTCATTTTGCTTTTATTTAAGTTTTTTCCTCTTAAGAGGAAATCCAATCACATTTAGCAGATAAGTAGTGTTCTATAAGAGGCTACGGGTAGTGCTCCAATTGAGTGTACCGAATTCACATTCTCAATTATAATATCTTCTCACTTGAATATGAGGAGATTATAATGTACGCGGAAGCTGGTACTAGTAATTGATTGAATTTACACTTGAGAATTGTGTTGGCTTATAGCAAGCTAAATAATTATCGAATATTCATTTAAAGTAGCTACTGAAATAAATGATGGTGGTTGTGAACCCCTCTGCAGAGAAATATCGACATATGTGATTGGTTGGCATACAATCCAAATTAAGTTGGATTAATTTCTCAATTAACGCAATTTTTGGATCCAAAACTTAACACTTTAAAAATGCCAAGCCTATAAATTACAGGCTAGTGTAGTCATAATGCATTATACGAGAAATTTTTCGTTGTAAAAACGATTTAAGGGTTTCATTTTTTTGGTCACACCCTAGGATTGATTCATTAATTGTTCTCTTTACAATGCATTTTGCGTGGTAGTCTTGAAGGACTCGTATTGCATTCACACAAGTGATTTGCTTGGAGAACATATTCAAATTTGTATTCTTTGGAGGATTCAAATTACATTTAGGCAGCCACTTGACTCGATTATGTCAGGTTTAAAAATCTTGTATTTGTTTTTATAAGTTTGTTACCAAACCGTAAATCCGGATTAATTAGTTGATGACATCAGCTATATATATAGGTCTCTTGAGGAATCCATAAAAGCAAAAAAATCCACACTTTAGCTGCATATATTCTATTTTTCCCTTAAATCTGCAGTTAGAATTATGCTAGCTTAAACTCTTATTTAAGATGGACTAGAGTTATTTTTTCGATGCTTGTCTTTTGTAAAGCTCATATAGTTGGGTTAGCATCAAAATTTACGTTAAAAGTTGTACTCTTTTTCCTTCGTTCAGGTTTTGTCCCATGTGGTTTTCTTGACAAGGTTTTAACGAGGCAACATCTCCCTGACTTTTAATTCAAAATGTTGATATTGTGCTCTTTTTCCTTTGTCCAGATTTTTTCCCATTGGGTTTTACTGGTAAGGTTTTAGTGAGCCAAATTAATTCAACATGGTGGTCATCCAAGGGGGAGTTGTATCAAATTTTGGTTATATGGTGGATTCCCACCATTAGTAGGTCATTTTGTTAGACCACATCAACATAACCATCTCCTATGAATTTGGATATCATTTTGATCCATATATGGTATGATCACAAACTTTACTCACCTATGGTACTATAGCATATTGGCACTTTGTTGATGAAACTACATCAACTACTTTTGCAAATCATCTCCGAGAAGTTAAGAATCCAAGAAGCAAGTCCTTAATGTATTTAAAGAAGCGTGAAGACTCGAGAACACTACCATTAGAAGACTAACACAAAATAAGACTTCATCAATTGGCAGATTTCTCACTAAAGCATGTTATTGTTATCTCCACAATTCAAGAAATTCGTTTATTTGAAATTGGGAAGTTTCGACTCGAAGATTTGAAAGACAAGATTTAACTGAAGTACTTATCAGGAGGAGCATCACAGTATAAGGTATTTTACTGGACTATCACGTTGTACTCTTTTTCCTTCGTCAAGGTTTTGTCCCAATGGGTTTTTCCTTGTCAAGGTTTTAATGAGGCAACATATGCATGTCCAACTCTGTTCTAAGTTTTCTCACAATTGTACTCTTTTCCCTTCGATCATGTTTTGCCCCTTTTGGGTTTTCCTTATAAAGTTTTTAACGAGACAATTATCTTAGATACAGTGGTCATCTAGGGGGAGTGTTATAAACGGCAGTTTATTATATAGATGCCCACTTTAGTGGAACCCTATTACTTGGGAACCAAGTATGTAAACTCTATAAATAGAGTCCTAACCCTTTGTATTTTACACACATTAATAGAATTTCTCTCTCTCTTCTTCCCTTCTATTTTGTGCATTTTCTTCTTTGTCTTCTATATCACAACAAATCTAGGTTTATCCCTTTTTTCTACCCTATTTGATGTATTCCAAACTTATGTACTCCGACAAGTGTTACACTTATCTTACCCATGGGAACTCAAAGCTAGTCCAGAAACGGCTTGGTCTATATCAATTTATCGGGCGGGATAATTTTGTTACCTTCTAATGTTCGCGATTTATAACCGTGATCATTTAGTAATTCCTAAATATGACTTATAAGTTGCGGTTTTACAATTGTGTGTCTAAGAAAATGAAATATAATTGTTATTGTTTGTGCCGAATTTCTCCAAAATATTTATGGTAGTTTCGAATTTATATTCTTCCACCAGAATATAAATGGGTATTGGTGGAAGATTCTTAGCTTTAGATGTATGTTAGGCGAGGAATTTTTTTTTATTGCATGCACAATTTTTTCGCCAATTCTTAGACCCTACTTTTGCACCGATCTATAGTGAATATCATTGATTATTTATTTTAGTCGGCATTTTCAAATCAATAGTTGAGAGAGCCTCTCACAAAGTTTCCATGATGGGAGATGAAGTATTTTATGATCCATAGCTAAATACATTCCTCATTGAATTGATTTAAATTAAGTATATATTTATGCACCTACTGAGATTTTAAACTAATCATGTAAAAAGTACGGCACGGAGATCTAGTTTACATGCAACAAAGATTAATTCGAATGATAGTATCACAATGTAATTATGTTTTTGAGACTTTTAAAATTATTGATATTCAAATAAACAAGACTACATTTAGATATATTTCTCATATCTACAAGGTTGTAGTACCATAATTATGTACACATTTAGACCGGGAGAGGATAACCTATTGGGAAATTGGAGAAAATTAAAGAATATTGCGAACCTAAAAATTAGATTTATAGTTTAAAATGTGAGAATGTTACTAAGCTTATAGTTTTAGAATTTAAGAATGTTAACTTTCATACGGTGTAAGAGAACATCGTGCTTAGTTAATACAAACGAATCAAAGCAATATCAACAAAATATTAACATAGCTATGATTAACGTGTTTATACACTAAATTATATCATCTTTCATCATATATGTTTAGTTTGTTGTTTGTCTTTGTAAGGTTTACGTTTTTGTTAAGGACGATCCAAGAGAGTTAAATTCCATTAGTTTTTATTTAAACAGATTACTCTTGTCTTAATTCAAATTAAAACATCGTAGTGTATTAACTAAGAGAACATCGTGCTTAGTTAATACAAACGAATCAAAGCAATATCAACAAAATATTAACATAACTATGTTTAATGTGTTTATACCCTAGTTAGTAAGTTCACGAATGATTCACGAATCATTCACGAATTTTTCTTTATCACGAATTTTATCGTTTTATTCGCGTACGTTTGAAAATCCGAACCCAAATCGCGTACTATGTGGCACTCCCGGATTATTCGCGAATCGTTCACGAATTTTACGTATCCCGAATCCCGAATGATACGCCCGCTTAATTCGCCATAAATTCTTTAGCTTTTACGTTTTTAAAGGCCGCACTTTTTGGGGTTTACTGCCTCCCGGGCATACACGACCCAATATTAGATGTTGTTGTAATTTTTATGAAATAAAAATGACTGAAAAAATTTAAAGGTGAAGGTGAGAGAGATCTCAAACTCACTGACCAAGCATCTAAACCACTATACCACGTCCTCTTAGATGGCTAATGTTGTATATATTATTAATATCATCATATTAATTTTATTTTTTCTTTAAATAACTCACACATATGCATAAATATTGGTCTATGACCTTATAAATATAAATTACTTAGTATATATGGATACCGAATTTTCAGAGCCGAACTCACATTTATAAATCGAATTATACACGTACGTATGCCGTTCCGAATTACTGAAGAATCACGTCCCGTTGACCGAATCTTGGACCAAATTTGAATTTTACAAAACCGTATAATACTCGTACGTTTGCCGTTCCGTACGTTTTCCGAATTCCGAATTGCTAACTAGGGTTTATACGCTACAGTCGAACCTCGATAAATGAATGTCCTCGGGACCAAGAAAAAATATTCGTTTAGCGGGGTTATTTATTTATCGATAAATGAATATTTTATTTATTTATCGATAAATGAATATTTTCTTCATTTATCGATAAATAAATATTTATTCATTTAGACAATATTTTCTTAATTTAGAAGTTAAATTATACAGGAGAAAAGATTAACATTTTGGGTGCTATTAATTTTGCTACTATGGCTTGAGGGTTTGATGTGATGGCAAAAACAATTGCAAATTGTTTCTGGCATTGTAAGATTCGGTCAGAAGATATTGATGTTCCTGAACCAGAAAATGGTCAACTAGAAGAAGAAATCCAAGGATTAACTGGTGTCGTTTCTAATTTACGTCATAGAAATGTGATGGACGTCGAATATCTTTTGTACTATCCTAACGAGAATGATGCAGTTATGGAGTCTCCAATAAACAAAGAAATTATTGAGTCAATAATGAATGATGAGAATGATCCTGAACCAGATGATAGTAGCGTTGTACCAAATGTGTCATCTAAAGATGCTTTTCAAGAGATGGTCACTTTAAAAAATTACTTGCTACAACACGAAAAAAATATTCTAGAAATTGAGCAAACATTACATAAAATTAAGGACATGGTGCATTTTGGTTTGGGTGGAAGAAAAGGACAATCAACCATAGATGATTTTTTTTTTTAGTTCATTCCTACATATATTTTTATGTAAAATTTTCTGATCATGTATTTTGGTTTATTTTTATATATAATTTAGTGATTATTCGTTTATATTTCTATAGGCCTTTAAGGATCTAATTTTTTTAATTCATTAATGCGTTAAGCGAGGTTATTCATGTATCACCTTGGCCCAAATCGGGACCGGAGAAAATTATTCATTTGGCGAGGTTAATCATTTATCGAACATTCGTTTATCGAGGTTCGACTGTATATTGTATCATCTTTCATCATATCTGTTTATTAGTTTGTTATTTTTATTTGTTAGGTTTACGTTTTTGTTAAGGACGATCCAAGAGAGTTAAACTCCATTAGTTTTTATTCAAACAGATTACACTTGTCTTAATTCAAATTAAAACAACGTAGTGTAAAATAAAATTACAAAATTGTGTTGGATATCAAAACCTTTGAGAAACACTTATAGCTGTCCTTAAATGGTTAACATCATGAAAAAAAAAAAAAAAAATCTTAACATGTAAATTAGTAGACTCGTTCTCGTCGAAATCCTATCTTGAAATATAGATTACAAAGCTTGTACTATTAGAATTCGGTACGTGAACAGTTCGGGTATATACTAGGTTTTCCTTATTAAAATAATCTTAAATACAGTTTCGTAACCAAACAATATAGAGTATACAAGGATTCTTCATATATGTCGCCGAATCAAAAAATTGGTGTACTAGTTACGTACCCTTTCATTTTCACCGTTAAATGTTGATAGGGTGCAGATACGGATAAAATTGGCAGGTATGGATGCGTCTATGAAGGGCTATATAACTCGTTCCCTTTCCCACCTTTTACGGGCAACTATTCCTTCCCCATAGTGGGGTAGGCAATACAGATGGGCCAACATTCTAATTTGAGAGTTTGCCCGTCCTGTCTCAAGCAGAGACGCTCAGATCTTGTTGAGATGACAATTATCTCAAGTTTAGAAAATTTCAAAAGTCTAGGGTTTTAGTTCGTGGCTTGATTGGGGTATATCCAGATTAATCGGGGTATACCCAATTTTAAGGGGACATGATGTGTCATTATTAAAAAGGGTGATTTTAATTTAATACCCTTAAACTAATTAAATCTTAAAATAAACCCATTTCTTCATTGTATTAACCCTAAAATTAAAAAACTAAACAACTCTTAATCTTATCTTTTTCTTCTTCTTCTTCTTCTTCTTCTTCTTCTTCTTCATCTTCATCTTCCATCAACCAAAGCCATATAAAAATCTTCAACTTTGATTTTCCAAAAAAATTGTTGACTCTACCAGCGAAAAGAAGACTATAAATGATGTTTACACTCAAGCCCGTCATTGTGTTGGGTGATTTGATTGTTATATTAGGTTAGAAATCGAAAATTATAATTTCTGTGTTTTTGGTCGGCAAGGTCGTACAATGCATATCTTGCCGACTTTTCATAACAGCCATGGCAGCGACTGTAAATTTTTTCAACAGCCGGCAGGGTATTTTTTGAAGACCTAGCCGGCCAAATATAGCCGACAGGGTAATTTCAACAGCCGGCGGGTTTTTTTTTGTAGACCTTGCCAACTAATATTTTTCAATAGCCATCTCCATGTGTCAAAAAAAAATAAAGTTGGCATGTTCTTCATTTAGCCGGCAGGGTATTTTCAACAGCCGGCGGGGTTTTTTTTTTTGTAGACCTTGCCGACTAATATTTTTCAATAGCCATCTCCTGTGTGTCAAAAAAATAAAGTCGGCATGTTCTTTATTTAAATACCTTACCGTCCAAATACGGTCGACATATTCTTCATTCGTCGACGTTGCCGACTTTTCATACTTTCAGAACTGAAAGTGTTGATTTGTTCTTTGATTTTGAGTATGATTTCAAACAACAGATTTGCAATCCCCTTTTTAGAAGTGTTTCGGTTGTGTGATTCATTTTCGTTGCAAGAGATATTCTCAAAAAAAAAAAAAAAAAAAAAATTCATCAAAAATCATCCCACAAAAGTTCAATCAAAAACAAAATTTCATAACTTAAATTCATAAGTTTTAATCTATTCAATCAATTTAAACTTAATTAATTAATATAATCAAAATTTTAATGTTAATTAAACGAGGACAATTTTGCCATTTTAAAAATATTTGTTTAAGGAGTAACCTTTTTTACTTCAAAATGACCTCATTTTGTCTCATTTGGTATACCCCCAATCAATCTGGGTATACCGTATCTCGCTAGGTTTTAGTTGTCCAAGACTTTGAAACTATTTTATCATAGAGCAAGTCCACTGTGAGCTGTTTGATAATTGTTTTCTTTTTCAAATCAATGAGAACCATCGGATGTAGGATGTAGCTTGGTAATTGGAGTCCGGAATGGCCAAAAATATCTAATCAAATCCAGAATTGATTGTATGTGGCGACTAGCGAGTGGCTATGAACAATTAAGAAAAATGTCTTGCCTCGTAATTCTTTTCCATTGAACAAGCTCATGCAAAAATCCTATAGTAAACAGTCAACGTGACATTGTTTGTCACAATTATAGTCAATCACTCTACAGCTGGATTTCATGAAGTTAAAAGGGATGCCCAAATATGGTCGGAATCCTCTAATGCTTGCAACGCAATTGTTCAAGGTATATTAGTAATTAGTGTTGAACCCGGAAGTGGAGTTCAATTTTGTGCATATACACTCTGAAGAGGGTATATTTGACACATCATTTTGATTGGTTGTTTAGTTAGTTGTTGGGCCCATTACCCTCCATGTTTAGAATCATGACCCTCACCAAGGAGTGTGCACAAAATCGGACTCCCGGAAGTGCTACAAGGCATCTTGTTTGTTGGGATCAGACTCGACATCGCAATCTAATTATTTGTCTGACTCACCCCGAATCATATGTCAGAACGTTTTTATTTTATTTCATTTTTCTGATTTACCGTCGGATTCGGTTCATATACCCGACTTGACGAAAAAAAGAATTGACTCCATGACAGACGCCACTCAGATCTTCAAAATGGATGTGATGTATAAACGGAACAACTATTAACTATTAATCTGCAACAAATATGTGCCAAACTGCATATTAATTACCTGAATAAAGAAGTACGTAAGCAAATATAATATTACATATGTTTCTTCTGATGGAAGCATAAGGTAAATCAGAGGAGGAGTTCAGTAAAGAGCCGCTTCATTCATCATCCAAATCTTCCTCAACAAAGACTGGAACTCGATAGATATGGAAGTTCATTACAAATCTTGCATCTGGAAGTCTACCAATGAGTTCAAAAAGCACGCAATCACCAATATTCAGCTTGTTGTCCGTGGCAAAAGGTTTCCAGCCTGCACTTAAACGGTAATTTTCACATCCAGTTAAGCTGGCACGAAGCTCCCAACTACGGCCTTCCACATTTCGTAGTAAGACATGGTCCATTCTCTCTTCCCCATTTTTTATATTAGTTGGAAGATGTTCTCTTGCAAATTTAACCGGTATATTCTGTAAAAGAAAAACATAATGATTCAGTTAACAAGAGTAGTTGTTTTTGTGTTCATAAACTTCTAAAATAAAAGCATCTATCCGAATCCATGATTTATCAACTCACAACACGGAAAACGTTGGAAGGCTTCACAGTGGTGCAGAAGGAAGGAAAGGGAGAACTGAAAGAATTGAATCTGCTCTCGCCTGCTGTTGCTGAAACAAACTTCTCTGGAAAATGAAACACATATATATTATCATCAATCTGGTATTATGATGAGGCGAATGCAATCAATCCTTCTTACCGAGATTATCAGAACCTCCCTTTCTTATCGTTGGATTTTCACATGCCCTTCCACGTATTTTTATTTCTCGTGCAAGCGGAGAAGATGGTACATGAGTCAAACATGCTTCTCGTGGTCTGATACTTTCTTGCACACGAACTGGAGAAGGAACAGGAACTGAAATACGACAGATATGGAAGTTCATTGCAAAAGTTGAATCTGGAAGTCTATCTATGAGTTCAAAAATCACACAGTCGCCAATTTTCAACTTGTTGTCTGTGGCAAAGTCATTCCAGCCTGCATAGGATGTGTATTGATCAAGTCCATTTGGTCTGAGAAGAACCTCCCAACTGAGACCTTCCTCATTTTGCAGCAAGACATCCAATACGCCATCAGGATTTGTTACCTCAGGAACAAGATGTTCTCTTGCAAATTTAAGCGGTATTGACTGTAATGGAAAGACATAATGATTTTGTATAATCACAGAGGTAGTTGTCTATGTTCACAAACAAAAAAAAAAAAAAAAAAATCCTTTACTTCAAAATCATCTATTGGCATACATTATTTAACAACTCACCATACAAAAGCTCGCACCAACCATGGAGGGTTTCATGGAGGTCCAGAAGAAAGGAAAGGGAGAACTGAAAGACATGACTTTCCTCCGGACTGCTCCTGCTGCAGCAAACATCTCTGGAAAATGAAACACGCAGATATAATGAATCTGCTACTAATATGAGGTGAATGCAACCAATCCTTCTTACCTTGACTAGAAGAGCCTTCCTTTGTTATCGTTGAATTCTCACATGGAATGCGCTGAAAATCAAAACAATTAAATCTTATGTTCACTAAGTACTAGCAGGTAATACATATTTCAATAGGTACCAGGTAACAAACAATGTTGATAAACATGAACCATCAATCGGGGATTAGGTTTTAGGTTGATTTAAAGAAGTAAATACCAAATTCGTTGTTATTTAGCCAAAAAAAAAAAGTTGATTAAATTGTGACCCACTTTTTTTCTCAATCTAAAAGTTCTTGATGATTCTCTACTCTGGGCCATTCTTTTCAATCTCTGAGAAAAAAAACCAATTAAATTTATTAAAACAGGGGGGAAAAAATATGATGCGAAAATTATGTGGAGCTTGAAATTTCCTTACTTTTGCATCAAGGGGTTCGCTTGAACTTGACTCAGGGCCTTCCCTCTGCAAATAATTATAGTGATGTTAGTATTTTGTTTGTATGTTGGGTGAAACTGGAAGAAATATGATTCTTTTTCCAACTTCCCCAGAGTGAATCTTAACAGGGTAACACTTTCAGAATCTTGAACTTCAAAGAGTTTGAAAAGTGAAAAACCAGTGGTTTTAAACTTCCAATGCTCTTAAACGGTCCAGAATCTTGCCATTGACAGCGGTAAATTGATTAGTTTCTTATCATGGATGAATTAGAAAAATAAAAATTGTTTTTGATTTTGCACAATGAATCATATATTATTGGATGAAAAACCGAAGAGGATATGTTACACATTCAACTGAAGATACACAGAGCAATGTAAACATGAATCCCAGAACAAGAACATCACCAGATTTAAACAGAGAAATACTGCATCACAAGCTGAATAAATGAAGTATGGAAAATCATCATTACAGAGAAATACAGTATGTGGGTCTAATCAAGTCATGTATGTGGTTTTGGCAACATATCTTTAAAGCAAAGAAACACCAGAAGATGATAAATGAAACATGGAAAATCATCACATCATCCTCAACGCTAATAGATCAAACAGTTGAGCTGCATAACGGAACTTGATTAAAAATATTATTCTCAAAAAACAAAATTTGTCACAGAAAACATACAAAGCTACTATGAAACCCAGAAAAGATATCATCATACTTACCGAATTTCTGTCTTGTTCTTCTTCTTGTTCATGTAAGATATTGAAGATGTAATATTTCCTTTCAGCTGCTGGTTTCTCCATTTGATCAAACAACCAAAATCCCAACGCTTTCTCTTCAAAAAACCCCAGATAGTTTTACTCTTCTTCCTCTTTCTCTTTTGTGTGTTGTCTCTCTCTGATGGTAAGCTGAATCATGAATTTAATCTTGTTCTTCTCAGAGAATTCAATGAACAGTGTACGATTTTCGCCAAACCCCATCTTCCCAGCAATAAATGTTAAACCCTTTTGTGATGGGTTTTGATTCGAGATTAAAATGCATAGAGCTTTCGTCCAATACAAGTTCACCAGCAAAGGGGACTTCATTGATTTTCTTTCAGCTGCTCTCTGTATTGTCTCATTTACTTTGTTTCACAAGAAATAAATAAATAAAATAATCTTTGACTTGAAAGTCAAAACTCCACCAACCAATAAGAAAAATGAAAAATTGTTACTATGAAAAAAAAAAATGTAACTTCTTTCTATATGTATATATCATCGTGCAGTTGGTTCCTAACCCAAAAAAATAAATAATCGTGCAGTTGGTTGTATCAAGACGATAAAATAAGAAATTAATAACTCACATTCGCAGTCTAGATTCAAGTCGTGATAATTTTAGACATCGCGAAGTTTTTCGGAATGAATACACTATATAAAGAGTCCGGTATTTAACGAGTGGTATTTTCCGTTTTATGATATAGAGGAGTCAGTTATAATCTAAAAGTTTACTTTCGTGGAGTTCTTTTAGAAAGTGTCAAGTTAACATATTCCATCACTTAAATACTTGATGAGTGATTTTATTTTTTTTAGAATCTCGTTGTTCGGTACATAGTTACTAAAATTAAACCAAAGGACGATGTCACAATATCACGTAAAACACTCATTAGAAAGTTCACACGAAATCCGATAACACTAGTTTACATAGGGTGTAAATATTTCCTGAACATATCAGGCCCTACCTGACCTGTCTGTTCTGCCCTATCCTAAAGATTCAACTAGGAAGTTGAATTAATCGAATGGATTCGGTGTTAAGGATACGGATGCCAAACCAAATATCAAGGGATTGATTAGTGCATATTATGCCTAAATATACTGCAGCCGAAACTCTGTCAATCACAGCTAAAGTTTTGCATGTAAAATTATATTCCTTAATGTAGAATGATCTGTAATTATAACACTGTAAACACTATGTATTGTATTGGCTGTCCACCAGATGATGTGTGGAATTATTCACCAAAATATTGAGTTCTGTTTTGGTATCATCCAGACGATCCAATAACCATGCCTTCCTTCAAAAAATTTCTACAATGGCAGCACCATAAACATCTACACTACATCAAATTTAAGTCAATCACCTAGTAAATATCAAGTTGAATGATTCAAACTATGTCATATGGAAAACACAGTTCAAAACGCTATTTAAAGGCTACAGACTAGAGGGTTATGTAGATGGGACTTATCAAAAACCATCACTAACAATCCCTAGCACACAACAAGGAGCACCAGTAATTACAAATCCTGCATACACCAAGTTTGAAGAACAAGATCAAATACTCTTAGGATAGCTGCTCTCATCCCTCACAGAAGGAGTCCTAAGTCGTGTCTCAGGACTAACAACTTCAAAAAAATTATGGGACGCTTTGGAAAAGAGATATGCTCCTAAAACTAGAGCACATCTGATGAATCTTAAAAGACAACTTCACAATCTCAAAAAAGGTAACATTTATATGTATGAATATTTCTCAAAGTCTAAACAAATTTTTGATGCTATTTCAGCATTTGGAAGTCCTTTGGATGAAGAGGATATGCAGCAGTACATTCTCAATGGACTAGATCAGGCATATGATGCCATTGTGACATCTTTCAGCACTGTCGACAAGATATACATGGATGCCTTTGATGCACACCTGATGTCGTTTGATTTAATATTGGAACAACAACTAGCTACTCTTCAACAACCATTAGCAAACATTTCCTCTTCATCTACTGCACGGCCATATCAGAGGCAAGACTCAGAAAGGTTTCAACCAAATCGATCGCCAAATCATCAAGGATTTCGCAATCAAAATCAATTTAATCTTCAGCCTAGGAGGGATCAAGGTCAAGGTCCATTTCGAATCTGCAATCGTAAAAATCACAATGCAAGTTTCTGCTGGTTTCGCAAAGATAACAATGAACCACAGAGAAAAGAAGTAGCTGCATATCTTGCTTTACCTGGTGGTTTTACTGACAACAATTAGGTAACTGACACGGGTGCAACTCATCACTTAACTGCCAACCTCAATAACCTAAATATCAGTCATGAATACGATGGTACTGAAACGGTTAGAGTTGGTAATGGTAATGCACTTCACATTGAGAACATTGGTAATGCATCTTTCACTCATAACAACAGAGCTTTTTATCTTAATAATGTTCTTCATGTTCCAAAAATCCAAGCAAATCTCCTCTCAGTTTCAAAGTTTTGCAAAGATAATAATGTATTCTTTGAGTTTCACTCCAATTTCTTTGTTGTAAAGGATCTCAAGTCAAATACAACAATGTTGCAAGGCAGGAGTAAAGATGGGCTATACATTTTTGATGGTGTTCGAGAGATAAAGTCTAGCTATGCAACTGTGTTCATTTCAGATACTATTCCAATGTGGCATCAGCGTTTGGGACACCCAATGCTCCGTATTATCGTCAAAGTTATCAAGAAATTTTCCCTTATAGTTAAGAATAAACAGTTTGAGTTCTGTCACTCTTGTCACATAACCAGAGTCATAAACTCCCTTTTCCTATTAGAACAACTATTATTGATAAACCTCTAAGTTTGATTGTTTCTGATCTATGGGTGTCTCCTTATTTATCTAGAAATGGCTATCATTACTATCTTCTTCTTATGAAAATCATATGCACTTCCTGTCTTTATGCAATTCAAAACCATGATAGAAAATAAAACTGATCTCAAAATGAAGGTTTTTTAATCAAATAATGGGGGAGAGTTTAAAAAATTCACTGCTTTTCTTAACAACTCAGGAGTAGTGCATAGGTTTTCATGTCCTCATACATCAGCCCAAAATGGTCTTGCCGAGCGCCGTATTAGACACATCACAGAATATGGCCTAGGTTTTCTTTTTCATGCCTCTATGCCAAAGTCTTATTGGTTTGATGCTTTCTTTATTGCCAGTTATCTAACCAATAGAATACCAACTACAAAAAATGAGTTGAGATCTCCACTAGAATTATTGTTCAACAAATTTCCAGACTATGCTTTTCTAAGAGTCTTTGGTTGCTTATGCTATCCTTGTCTTAGGTCCTATGTTTCCAATAAACTTGAACCAAGATCATTACCATGTGTTTTCATAGGGTATAGTGGTGCTCATAAAGGGTATTTGTGCTTCCATACTCCAACCAACATATTATACATCTCTCGGCACGTCAAATTTGTAGAAACCAGCTTTCCTTTTGTTGCAAAAAAACAGCACGAATAGTTTAGTTATAAACACGATAGTTTAGTTTTCCTTTTGAGTTTATTTTTTGCTCACCTCGAGTAGTTAGTTTTTTATTGTGCGTAGCCTTTGGATGGGTACCAACCAATATTATAACTCTTGGCACGGATACCCTAACTCCTTTTTTCGGAAGGACTAAACCACGCAATCACTTTATTAGAATTCACGACTCAGTAGTTTGAGGATCAATGGAGTTGTTATCTTTTACCTTTCTTGGACATTTGTAAGTGTTGGGAATTAAATAGTCCCATATTTCCTAAAACATCTAGCCTCTGTACACACATAACACTATGGGCCTCTCCACTCATTTCCAATTGGTTTTGAGTTGGAAGCCCAGAAATTTTATATGGAATCAGAGCGAGGCCATACGTGAGTGGTATAAATTCCCTCGTGTTAAGAGGCTTAAATCGCCCTTACCCGTGAAGGGGAGTGTTGGGAATTAAATAGTCCCACATTGCCTAGAACACCTATCTTTGTAAACATATAACACTATGGGCCTCTCCACTCATTGCCAATTGGTTTTGAGTTGGAAGCCCAGAAATCTTACAGGAAGAAACACCGTTTCGAAATCTCTCCTTCAAAATTTCCCCACACGTACAGAAAGTATTATTAAAAGTTACGTACATATATTTCGTATCTACACACGAAAACCAATATTACTACACACAAAAATTTGAAACACTTTGTGGAGCTCTCTCCAGCCCTTTGGAAAACCGACCCGTGTATGCTTTTCAATCGACACTTTAATCTATTCCATCATGGGTTATCATAATCCCTAACATTATTCCGTCATGTGATTCCACATTGTACCGTTTTATTATTGGTTTCCTAATTTTTTGGATTACATATAGAAATCCCTTTGTCCTCTTTGGATACCCAATTACATCAGTTGGCTCGAAGGTTTTTTTGGGTTTGAATCAAGCCGATTGATGAACTACTTTTCTTTCTTTATTTACTTCAAAGAATAGAAGTAAGATGTGCACTTGCGAATTCTTGATAAGATTGGCCAAAACCATATGAAACATCTTGGTTGGACAATCCATACAATGGTTGTGGAGAATTTATGCGATGTAAAACCAATGTGTAGAAGTAGATGCGAGGCATCCATATAATTATATTAAATATATCTGAATGGTTACTGTTGTTCTAAATTTGATTAGGAGAAGCTATGGGTTCATGGTTTTCAACATTTATAGCTTGCTCTTTCAAAGATAACTATGTTAAAGTTCGTTGATCTGTTGAACTGATTTCTTCTATCCACATCCATCAACGTCCAGTAGCATGAAAATACCTTTAATATCTCAGCTTTGTTAATATTATCAACCAACTTAACGTCGTTCAAATTTTGGCATAAAACTACACCAGTACTAGCCCATCAAAAATATTGATAATCATCACACCAACTAATATTTTTTTTTGATAAGTAATGCCTATATTTCGTGTCAGTTGATATCTTCGTCAAAACAAAGGAGGAAGATGGGGGAGAGAAAATAGAGGGAAGGTAAAAAATTTAGTGTGTCAACGATTTCCTTCAAGAATCTTTGTCTATAAAGATTTAAACCTTAATTGTCTATAGCGCATTGGAATTGTGTCGTATTGATATTCTTTAAACCTTAATTCAAGGTTACCGGAATATTATTCAAACGACTTCCTTTTTTTGGTGTGTCACCGATTTCTTTTTTTTTACTGGAATTCCTTTTTTAGATTTTAACGTGAAATATTTTTTCCTTATTTATTTATTTATTTAACGGTTTAGAAGTGAGTTTTGTCCACCCTTATTAAAGTAAAGTGAAGTGTACGTGTAAACACGGTGTAACTAAATAATTCAAGTTTAAATTCTAACGTAAGTATTATCTACCTATTTTTTTTCAACACCATTACTAACGGACAGTTAAGTATTTGATGTATCCAAATTGTAACCAAATTTTAATTATTATAACCAATAGAGTTATGCCAAGTGTCCTCATCACAACTTCTACATTAGAAAAAGCCTTTCTAGGCCAATAGGAAGCGAGGGTTTCATCACCGTTTAATGTGAGAGCTTTATTTGTCAATGCCTTTAAGGAGGAAGATTCCTTCTTCTCTCTAAAATTATCATGAACCCTAGGAATTTCAATTTTTAATTAAACGACCTCCCAATACTTGAATCATTAATTTCCCACAGGCAATATAGGGAAGAAGAAAAGATGAGAAAGGGAATTGTACGTTCTAACATTGTTACTACAGATTTCATTTTTATCTTCTCCGTATCGAGATTGTTAACATCATTGTTCCTGATGAGTCATCATAGATTTCCTTAGAGATTAAATGTTAGTGGACTTCTAAGTGCTAAGTCAAAAATATGTACATCAACAAATCAGTAAAGAAAAGCACCTAAAATTTATCCACATCATATTACAATGGGAACGAATTAAGGAAGATAAAAACACTAATTATAAAGTTGAAAACCACTTCGATGAAGATATAAATAAAATGGGAGCTTGAGACTTCTTAAATACCATTAAGTATCTTCGGATGCAATTACTATTTTCGAGAAGTATTACATGAAATTTTTTATTTTGTCTTCAGAACACACATAAAGTCAAATTTACAAGGTTGATGATCGTTCATACGAAAAGAGGAAGAGAATAACTGTAATTGTTTAAACTGTGTGAAAATTATGTGCCGTTAGCAAGGATATTTATGACCGAGTATGAAAAGTATGTTGAGTTAGTCCTAGTTAGTGAGTCGACTACGGTTAATGATCATGTTTTTCTCTCCCTCTAACAAAAATCATTTTTAGGATAGCGAGTTGTATTAGGAAACATCATCTTATCTCCCGATCGGACGATCAAGAATGTCCCTCACCCAACTTCAAATCCGCGCCGTGGATGACAGACACTACTTCTATAAATAACCCGAGTCCCTGAATAAGGAAACACATTACTTTCTATAAATAACTCGAGTCCCTAAATAAGGAAACACCTTACTTCTATTGACGAGAGTAAACTAACCAAAATTCATCTATAAATGCCCCCGTTAGGTGTTGTAAAAAATTCACTCATTCAAGATCTCTTTGCTCAACTCTCTCTCACTCTAATGGACGCTCAACCAGCTTGGTTTCCTGTCCCTCCCCACCCTGTCGATCCAGCACCTGAATTAGAAGTCCCTGAGATGATATTGCATGATCTTCTCTCGTTTGAGAAAGAAGGTTATACCGGCTCAACGCAAGAAGAAATCGTAGGAAGAATCAGAGAGTTTTATGTTGGAGATCATGCCACCCAAGTGGGGTTATGCCTAAATCAGATGAATGGTAGTAATTTTATCTTAAACGAAACGACGAATACGGATATAGCTCTGGACACAACTGATATCCACAACGACTTAATAAGGTATGCAGGAGCAGGAAGAATGAGGCGACCTGGAGGACAACTACCATCGATGTTAGATTATAAAGTGATGATCACGCATGCGATAGATGATGGTAATGCTAATGGCTTGTTTGTTCATGAGATTAGAGATGCAATTGTATTATTGTATGCAAACTTACCGCATACTCATGCATTGCAAATACAGCCATGGCTAAATATTATGTCTAGAGGAAGAGGTTGAAGTGTTGTGTTACAATCATCTGGGAGATATATGAATTATAAGGCATCCAAGACATACAGAAATTTTAAAGCAAAGGGAAGATGACGAAGATGGATCCATGCTCCACCGCCTCAAGCTGCTCAAGCTGTTAACTAAATTTCGAGTTAGCTTCACTGAGTTAAGATGACTAAATTTTTGAAATCAAGTAATGAAGAAAATCTACGGGTTGAGTTAAGATAACTAATTTTTTTTCCTGAAAGTTTTGATTTTGAAATCAGCTGGAAATCGGCTGATCTAATTAAGATAGTATTTGTCATTCAATTTGTTTGATTCATTAGAAATATATGTTTGAAGGAATTTGTAGTTTTATCAAATATATAAAGGTACCTTCTTTTAACTGCTCAAAATATTCAGTCGTGGCTTTTGAGTAATTGGTGAAAGAGGCTGGGTTGCAAGGGACTAAAGCCAAGACAACGTAGTTGCTTTGACCACCTCAAACCAAGCTGTTAGAGCACTGGCTCACCTATGATGAGTTGAATCCACGAGGAAACATTTAGTGTTGATATTGACATTGTACGTACATCATAAAAGTAGAACAAATTCTAAAGAACATTACTATTGTTGTGTATTCTACCGATCTACTAATCTCTTCGGAAGTATGAGATATTTAGATTTTTTATTTTTTTTATATTTTTATAAGCGAAGGCCTAAAACAAGGCTAACTGTCAGCTTCAACTGCTGGGGCTAGCCAAGCAGGAGGAATAGACCCAAACATAGAGGTTTTTTTTTTCATTTTTTCCCAATGGGCCAACTCATGAGCCACCGAGTTACAAGTTCTAGGTTGAAAAGAAAAAAATACAAGAGATTAAAGAAGAAGCAAAAAACTGAATGTCTTTGAAGATGGCATCAGTTCTGGAGTCACCCTCAAAAAGGCCTGAAGAGAATTGTTCCACCAGATGTTGAGCATCACTTTCAATAATGAGGTGTGTAAGCTTATGTTCCACAACTTTCTTGGGAGCTCCCCAGATTGCTCTAGCTTCAGCTTCTTCAGCAGATAAAACTTGAAAGACCATAGCAGCACAAAGAGAAGCTTTGCTAGTGTGATCTCTCATCACGAAACCTGCACCATTGTCTCTAGATATATCATCATAGGCCCCATCAGTATTACATTTGATCCAACCAGTCATATGGGGCATCCATTTATGGTTCAGGTTGATATGGGTAGAACAGGGAGCTACAACAGTGTTCTTCCTAGTTAGAAGCATAACTTTGGCTCTTTCTAAGATAGACTTATGGGGTTCAGATAAGTTTTGAAATACCAAATTATTTCTACTAGTCCAAATAGACCATAAAATAGCAACAAAGAACTGTTGATCATCTTAAGATAACATGGAGTTAGAGTCCAACAACCAGAAAACAAGCCATTATTGAAGAGTTTTTTGAGTAAAGAAAGCAGTGTTATGCAGAACTTAGATAGAAACCAAACTTTAGAGGCAAAAGGACAAAGCACCAAAGCATGCATAATGGTTTCCAGGGGATCACTGCACCTGGTACAGGAAACAGAATGCATGGGAATTCTGGTATGGAGAACAGTTCTAGCTGGAAGTGCATTTTTAGCAGCCTTCCAAAGAAAAAGTTGAATTCTGTAAGGAACTATAATTTTCCAAATGTGTAACCAAAGAGTCTTATAGGGAGAGGGATAGGAGCCTCTGAGTCCCAAATAAGCATATTTTGAAGAAAATTTCCTATTCTTCAAAAGGTCCCAAGCCCTCCTGTCAGGAGTGCAAAGATGGCTTAAGGGAATAGTGATAATCTTCTTAACAGAAGCATCATCAAAATGAGTAACAAGTCTAGAAACAATCCAAGTTCTAGAAGTATTGTCAATGAAATAATCAATAGTCAATCTAGGATTAAGAGGGGTACCAGGGTTAGGAGAAGCATACCCTAAAGAAGGTATCCATTTATCATACCAAGGGTTGATAAACTTCCCATCTCCAACAATCCAAGAAACAAAAGGTTTTATAAACTCTTTTATAGCAAGAAGGCATTTCCAGGTCTAAGAACAATTGGAGGGACACTTAGCATTAATAAAATCAGTTCTAGGAAAATATCTTACTTTAAAAAAATTTGCTAACATACAGTCAGGATTTTCAATAATTTTCCAAGCATTTCTAGCAAACATAGCCAAATCGTTTAACTCAGCATTTCTGAAACCCAAGCCACTTTCAGATTTTGGTGAGCAAAGAGTATCCCACCCCAAAAGATGTAGTTTTCTATCTTTGGGATCTAAGGATTCTCCCCACCAAAACTTGCAGAGATGAGCATCCATCAATCTGCAAAGGTGTTTGGGGATAAGAAAGGAACCCATTTGGTAGAGAGGGATAGCATGGACAATGTGTTTAACCATAGTGGTTCTAGCAGCCTGAGAAAGAAGTTTATGTAACCGGACAGTAATCCTAGAATCCAGAACTTGTAAAATACTCATGTGAGTTTGAATTTTAGAGGACTGAAAAACAGTTAGGGTACCCATATATTTCTCTCCCAAGTCTCTGCTTTGGATATCCAGAATGTTGGCTAACATATCTTTCATATGTTCAGGTACCTTTCTGCTAAAAAGGATACCAGACTTCTCAAAGTTAATTTCCTGGCCAGAAGCAAGACAGTATTTTTGAAAATAGTTTTTTATGACACTGAAATTTTCAGGAGTGGTAGAAGAAAAAAGAAGGGAATCATCAGCAAAAAGAAGATGAGTCATCTCAGGGGAATTTTACAAATTTTTATCCCTTTAAGGGAGCCATTTCTCTGGAGACTGTCTATATAAGAAGAAATAGCCTCGACACATATAATGTATAAGTAAGGGGATAAAGGATCCCCTTTCCTAAGACCTCTCCCAGGTTGGAAAAAACCAGTGGGACTACCATTAAGTAAAACAGAGTAAGATATAGTAGACACACACTGGTGTATAAGTTTTATCCAATTTTCAGCTAAACCCATTTTCCTCAACACTTTTTCTAGAAAATTCCATTCCAATTTATCATAAGCTTTAGACATATCAAGTTTTATGGAAGTCATACCCTCCACTTTATCATTATGATTGACATAATATATGGCTTCATTTGCTAGAAGAATATTATCAGAAATACTCCTCTTAGGAATGAAGGCACTTTGCTTTTGGGAGATTACTTTATCCATGAATGGTTTAAGCCTGTTAGCTAGAGTTTTGGAAAGGATTTTGTAAATGAAATTGCATAAACCAATGGGTCTGTAGTGGTTGACTAACTCATCTAAAGGAACTTTAGGAATGAGGTCTATATTAGTGTGATTGAAAACTTTTGCAATATGGCCAGTTCAACCACTGCATCACCCACAATGTCCAAATGTTTTTGGTAAAACAAACTAGTGAAACCATCAGGTCCAGGAGCTTTTTTTCCTCCCATTTGGAAAACAACATTTTTTATCTCCTCAGAAGTGAGAGGAATATTTAGCAAATCATTGTCCTCAGTAGAAAACTTGACAGAGAGATCCCTTAGAATCTCCTCCTGAAAGTGCTGAGGTTGAGAAGAATAAAGACTTTTGAAATAATCTAAGAATGATTTCCCAATGCTATCCCTATCAGTTAGAGTAGCATTGTTAGAATCCTTGTTCCAGCTAATATCATTCCTTTTCCTTCTAAAAAGGGTAACTTTGTGGAAATAAGGTGTGTTTCTATCTCCTTCAATGAGCCAAACTTCTCTAGACTTATCTTTCCAATAGAGTTCCTCAAGAGTGTATAGATACTCTAGCTTATCTTTAAGTCTAGAAGTAGTGATGGAATCAGTAGGATTATAAATTTGTAGATTTAATAGGTCATTCCTGATGGTAGATATATTACCAAAGGAATATTTGTTCCAATTTCTAAGACCCTTCTTGGTATTAAGAAGTTTGGATTTTAGTTTATAGGATGGGGAGCCTATGACATTTACAGACCAAGAGTTAGCAATTACATCCCTACAGGTAGGATCCTCTATCCACATATCCATAAAATGAAAAGGTCTAGGCATACAATTTTCCTCATAGTTGAAACCAACATGTATAGGACAGTGATCAGAAGAATCTCTAGGTAGATTATTAACATAGAATTTAGGACAAAGTTCCTCAGCTAGTTGATTTAGAAAACATCTATCAAGTCTTTTAAGATCAGATCAGGGCCCTGTTGCATATTAGACCAGGTAAACCTAGGACCAGAGAAGCCAGGATCATGCATATTATGAATTAAACAGAAGTGTTTTAGAAATTCACAGTCATAATCTTTTATTTCTAGGCCACCATTCATATCTTCATATCCTAGAAGAGTGTTAAAATCACCAATGACAAAAACTGGTTCATTTATATGAGCTATAGTTTTTGTGAAAATTTCTCCCAAAAGGAGGCTATAAGAGCACTATTAGGTTCGTGTCACCGTAGGGGTCATTTTATACCGGCGCTTCTGAACTGTCACATAACCGTCACCAATTAGCCTTCAAAACTGTCATGAACTATCAAAACCGTCATTATAACAGACATCCATGACGGTTTCTTATTAAAAACATCAGCTTAACGATGTTATAGTGACTATTTTCCTGACAAACCGTCATTATAATGTTGAAAAGCGTCAACGTAAATTATATTTCTGACGGCTTTCATATATAACCTTCAATTTATGTACATTTTGTTAATGTTTTCCTTTACAAACAGTCACTTTAACACTAATACAATGACTATTCTATAGAAAACTGTCATCGCATCTGTTACTTAGTTGACGTTTTCCAGTTAAGTTTTGTTTCAACTGGAACTATATATAAAAACAAATTAACATAATAAACTGCATATTATATTATTGACTTCAATTTACAATCTCATTTTACATTAAAATGAAATCTCCAAGACCCTCATTACTGTCGTTCATTTCGTTAATCTCCCCCTCCTCAGTTTCCGAAATCTCCGTTTGTGATTTTTCTAAAACCCTCCATTGATTGGAAGGAATGTTTTTTCCACTTCCATTCCTAACCAATTGAACGGAATTCGTTTTTGGGCTTAACCCCGAATTTGTTCCACTAACCCGTACCAGAAATCCCTTTGAGTCAGCATCTAATTCACCCACCCCCTCCCGCTCCCTTCTTCCGTATGAGTCTCCACTAACCGCACTTTCCAATTGTTGATTGTGGTTTTTAAACAAAGGGTAAAATTGTAAAACCCCAAATAACCTAATGTCACCAGTGACACATTTATTAGAACATTTAATTCTTGTAGTCAGTAATTAATATGGGGTATTTTTTTCAAATTAGGATTACAACGAACAAAACCCTAATTCACCTCCGTGCCAATGGCAAATCATGCCAACCACACCTAGCCCGAGCTAGCCGCATCTCTATGCCAATGGAAAATCATGCCAGCCATACCAAACACGCCGAAGCATGCCAACCATGCTAGCCGCACCTCCGTGCCAATGAAAGATCATGCTAACCACACCTATCCCGAGCTAGCCGCATCTCTATGCCAATGACAAATCATGCCAGCCATACCAAACGCGCCGAAGCATGCCAACCATGCTAGCCGCACCTCCGTTCCAATGGCAAATCATGCCAGCCACACCTAGCCCGAGCTATCCGCGCCATGCCAAACACACTCTTCCTTGGCCCTAGATACACTGTTCACGCCACGCCATGCAAAACACCCTTACCTTGGCCCTAGCCGCGCCATACCAAAGTAGCACCCGTACCTAGGCTTGCAAACCATGCAACCTAGGCCAAATTGGCCACGCATGCCATTGGCTCATGCCAACACACTCGCTGGTAGCTTTTTCTACCAAGGCGCGACCCAAATGGCCGAGCATGCCATTGGCACATGCCAACATACGTCACTGTTAGATTTTCCTACCAAGGCCACGGCCCTAACGGCCACTCATGCCATTGGAACATGCCAACACGCTCGTTGGTAGCTTTTCCTACCAAGGCCACGTCCCTAACGGCCACGCATGATATTGGCACATGCCAACACGCTCGCTGGTAGCCTTCATCACCTAGCCGTTCCCCTAATGCACGCCGGTAGCCTGACTTGAAAGCCGTGCAACCTAGGCAAACTTGGCCGTACGCGCCATTGACACATGCCAAAACCCACGCTGGTAGCCTAACTTGCAAACCGTGTAACCTACCACCAAGGCATTCCGCACATGCCACACATGCCACTAGCATCTCTGGCATTGCCACTTACACTCGACGTACAACTTACCACCAAGGCATTCCTCACATGCCACGCATGCCACTATCAGCTCTGGCATTTCCACTTGCGCTCGAAGTACGACCCACAAAAAGGGCATTCCGCACATGCCACATGCGCCCCTAGCAGCACCACTTGCACTCAAGATGCAACCAACACTCGAGACATCAACACAAACTGGGGGATGCTTTCCAGGGTTTTGGTTTGGCGGTCACAGCTTGCAGCGTACACTACGCTCACATTAATAAAGCGTGAAAAGGAATAAAGCAGTCAAATAAATGAGGAAATAATGGTGAAAACATTTTCACCCATTAACACCATAAGGTTACTACCTCCTCCCATTATTTCACCCTTTACTCTCTTCCTTCATGAGGCCAAGGTACGTTTCAATCTCGACTTGTATAAATAGGTCTTACCTATTTCCACCAGACAACAAGTCTCGGTCAGGAGAAAAATACTACACTCTCAGAAAAGGAAAATTTGCAATCTCTCCAAAAAGCTTTCATCTCTTGCAAGCTTCTGAAGCTTTCACTTTCTGATACAAGTCGAGACACTACTCTCCCAGAATTATTCTGGTCTCAACACCTTTCTTTGCTTCCCTCCCCAAATCAACTCTTCTCCTCCACTTTGTGACCGAAGCAAGTCTGGAAGGACCATTTCTTGGTTTAGGTCGGACTTGTACAGATTGATCTCTCGAATCTATAAAGTGTCTCACGTGCAGCACATTTGTTTAGGGTTTGAACCAGTTTCTCACTCACCTACCGAATTTACCGAAATCGGTAAAAACGATTTTTACCCATAAACACCAATATTAAAGCCTCATTCCTCTCCAAAAGAACATTGTTGACCGACAGCATCTTGAATTTTTGTCGGGAATAACTCCTTGATCAGCGCATCAAAGTTTCTAACTTCTCTATTGTATTCCATCTCCGACAACATAATTCTCTCCACATAGTTTGGGTCCCATTCCGCAGTGACCCCCCCTTCCCCCCCCCCCGCACACCTCTGAATCTCTAACACACAGAATTCAGTTATGATTAGACAACACTCTAAATTTATCAAAAATTCATTAAATTTTTATAGTAAGTTTCTTACATATAGAGAAACAATAAATCCAAAATTCACTTGATTCTAACGGTTCATCAAAAAGATATACACACTTCACATGACTTCTTTCAGCATCTAACACACAAAATTCAGTTACAATTTTTACAATAAGTTTCTTGTTGGAGAAAATGAGTTTATTGTTTTGGTTTTATGGTCTTGATGGGAATGGAACTTAGGACCTTTGGGTCTCTAAGAGCACTTACTCATTTTCTTATGAGTGAATGAAAAAGAACCTTAAGTCCCACATTGGGTATGACTAAAGAGGAGTTCCGCTATATAGCTATTCCTTTATGGATAGTTAGTAAAACAATGTGGGTGTATTGGGTGGGGAAAAATATTTTTGCTTCACTAAGGTTTGGGCCTAGTGCCCGGGCTCGTGTCTGCACAGTGGACAAGAGCAACCAAGACTTACCATTTTGAGAAAATGATTTTAAATTATTTCCTTAAATATTTTACAAATCAAATTAAATTTTGTCTTGAATGTGGGGGGAGTATTACTTGGATGATTTTATTTTCTTAACAAAAATAAATTATAACGGTTTTATGTGCATAAATGTCGACATTATTTCTTACCGTTTTTTACTGTTTTATGACCAATGTATGTCGACATCATGCAGGATAATTTCGCACATTAATGTGCATTGATTTGCATTGATTTCACCCTCTCCTTTTTCCTATAAAAAGAACTCAAATCCTTCATTCCAAAGTGTGTCCAGAAGAGTTACTATCCTCTTCTTTTCGTCTCTCTCCCTCTGTGTGGTTTTTACTTTCATTATGTGCCATTGTTGTTGAGTTCGTAAGAGTGGGCAAGTACTGTAGTGCTAACAGTGCTTTCAAAGGGCAGTTTATCCTGGATACGACTTGACCATGGGGTATAGGCATCACTCATTCTTGAGGCGTACCGGTCAACTATCGTGTTAAGGACAACGTGTTGAACACGTGACTCTATCCTCTGTTTGCTGTCCATTTGAGTGTTTATTTCCATTTCAGAAATTTATTTCTAACATCTTCACATCTTCTTTTAGTGTTTTATTGTTCCAGTTGAAACAATTTTAACACGATAGATTTATTTCTGTCTATAACAATGGGTAAGAACGATGTTGATGGGTCCACTAAATTTTCTAGGGAACGTATCCGTTTTTTCAAACCGATCACTTCCATTATAAAGGAGATAAGTGCTAATAACTTTTGTTTATTTGATTGTTCCTTGTTTTAATTATTGCGCCCAACAATCATGGATGTTATTTGTGGAGTGAAAACAGTAAATGATGTTTTGGGTCAGCTGTAGAGTTTCGAATGTATCTCTCAACCTAGAAAGAATTTCGATGAAACCCTTTTAACCTGCTATAGTATACTTATTTATAGTAACACTCACCAAATTTCATAATTTTTGGAGTTGTGAAAGTATTGTTTTGATATTTTATAAAACAGAGAAACGTTCCTGAAAAATTCTGACGAGAAGAATTTTTTTGTTGACTAAAGTGGGTTTTATAGGGTAACCATGAGTTTTTTGAAATGGTGATTCAAACGATGTTTGTATATCTAGATGTTATCTTCAAAACTCATATTTTATTTTCCTATTCGGAACTAAGGTTTGTGAGATGTGGTGTATTAGGTGATTGGGAAATTACCGTGTATGTAGTTAGAGTATAAACGAAGATTGTGACATGAAGTTAAAAAAGGGACATGGATACCAGGCGCATGTGGATGAACACAAGTCTTCCAAAGATGACAAAGGCAAGAACATCAAACACAACTTTAAGCGTATTCTTCATAAGAAAGGTATGTTTCGTAAAAATGAATCTGGCATTACTTTAATTAAGGGTGATTGTTATGCTTGTAAAATTCCTGGCCACACGGAAATAATTTGTAGACAACATAAAAACCTTAATAAATAGAAAGTGAATGCTAATTCAGTTGAAACAATCTAAAACGAGTTCAGTGGCATGATGTCGGAAGTTATTATAATAACCAATGTGAGAAACTTGGGTGGACTCTCTAGCCCCTAAGCATGTTTGTTGAAACAGAGACTTGTACACCTCCTATCATAGGATAGGGGATGTCGAGTGACTCTATATGAGTAACTCATCCTCAACAAAGGTTGCATAAAGGGAAAGGTCGAGCAGAAGCTCATATCTGTAAAAGACTCTCACATTGAATGGAGTTTCCATATTCCGGGCATATGTAAGAATCTTGTTTCTTGTTCTGTTGTAGATGTTTAAGATTTAAAATTTTAATTAAATTTGTAAAAATTGTTGAAACCAAGGGCACTTATTTTTTTTAGGAAAGGGTATAAGACTTAGGGTCTATATAAGCTTAACAGAAAAATCTGATAAAATGAACATAGTTGGTTCTTATGCTTTCTTTTGTGTGTTTTTGAATGTTTGCATGGTAGACTTAGAACCATTAGTTTATAAGTCAATGGATTAACTGGAACGCATAGCAGATGAACCCAAATTTAGTTTGGTTTTGAACACAAAAGTGAAACTTGTGAAGTATCCAATTTTGCTTTAAAATATTTTATCAAATTTAATCTCGTTAGACCTAATTGACTTGTTTTCTAAGGTGGTAAAAATTGGTTTGTAACTTACGTAGATGATCATACGTGGTATTTTCATATATACTTGCTTAGGGATAAGGATGATGCCTTAGAATCCACAAGATGTATAACGTTGAAGTTTTAAAACCAATCGGGTGTTACCATTAAAAAGGTTAGGTCTGGAAGTGATAGCAAGTATGAAATTCTTAAAGAGAATTTTACTTTTAAAATGACATTTTGGTAAGATCAAACTTCTTATTCACCATAGTATATTTGTATAGTTAAACATAAAGAAAGAACCGTTAAGGAGATGATATATGCCATGTTGACTAGTTCAGGATTAAACCGCCAACTTGTGGGGGGAGGTCTTTTTCTAAAACTGTTATATCCTGAAAAGAGTAACCTTTAAAGGATCAGGTAAAACTCCATATGATTATGAAAAGCTAGACAACCTTCTCATGCATACATCTAAGTGTAAGGGTGTTTAGATAAGGTATACTGAGTACCCTGCTACATATAGTTTTTTTGTTGCGTGTTTTTCTTATTCTGACATTGGTGTGAATACTTTTATGAAGTCTAGGGATGATGAGTTTTTTTGAACATGTTTTTTATGAAACCTGTCTCTTCTTAAGATGTGTTGTTGATCCCCTAGATGTCTTTTCAACTAGTCAGAATTTACCTTCAAAGAAAGATGGAGTAGAGTTGATCCTAGGAGAAGTAAAAGGATTAGGTATGAGACTTCTTATAGATCTGACTTCATAATACGCCTAGCTTTGTCTGAGCTCCAAACACATAAATAAGTGATAACATTTACTAATTATAACCCTATTCTGGTAAGAATCTTCATTAAGTGAAATGGACTTAGTCCGTCAAAACCAGACTTGGGAGCTTTCTAGTTTACCTCCAGGGAATAATACCATAGAGTGTAAATGGTTCTTTAGGGGGAAACGTAAGGTAGATGAAACTGTGGAAATTATAAGGCTAGGTTGGTAGATAAAGGCTATAAACTAAAATAAGGTGTAGATTTCTTTAATTCTTATTCACTTTTGATGAGAATTACTTCCGTTGAGATGCTAATTGCTTTTGCTTCTATACTGAGAGATACATCATATTGATGTTAAGATAGTTTTTTCTAAAACCGTGAATTAGATAAAGAAATTTACATAGACCAACCTAAGGACTTTGTAGTAAAAGGTCGTGAAGACAAAGTTTGTAAGTTGAACAAATCTTTGTATGATTTTCAAATAAGAACATAAAAAGTGACATGGAAAATTTGATCATGTGATAATGAGTATAGTGGATTTAAGTTAATGAATATAACAAGTATATTTACAAGTAACTTGTTAAGGATGCTTGTGTGATTGTATGCTTGTATGTTGAAGATATGCTTATACTTGATACAAACATAGATGTGCCTATAAAAAGAACTCAAATCCTTTATTCCAAAGTGTGTCAAGAAGAGCTACTATCATCTTCTTTTTGTCTCTCTCCCTTTGTGTGGTTTTTACTTTCATTATGTGCCATTGCTGTTGAGTTCGTAAGAGTGGGCAAGTACTATAGTGCTAATAGTGCTTGCAACGGGTAGTTTTATCCTGGATACGACTTGACCACGGGGTATAGGCATCACTCATTCTTGAGGCGTACCGGTAAACTATCGTGTTAAGGACAGTGTGTTGAACACGTGACTCTGTCCTCTGTTTGCTGTCCATTTGAGTGTTTATTTCCATTTCAGAAATTTATTTCTAATATCTTCACATCTTCTTTTAGTGTTTTATTATTACAGTTGCAACATTTCTTACATATAGAGAAACAATAATACCAAAATTCACTTGATTCTAACGGTTCATCAAAAAGATATACACACTTCAACATGGCTGCTTTCAACATCTAACACACAGAATTCAGTTACGATTATACCACACTTTGGGGTACCTAAACTTATCAAAACTTCATGAAATTTTTACAGTAAGTTTCTTACATATATAGAAACAACAAGTTAAAAATTAATATTCATCTGATATATGGATAATGAGACGCACCCATTGAGAATAGGTTGTTCAGGATATAAATTTTGCAGAGCGTAGTAATAGATTATGCAATCTTAGCAATAGTAAACAAGACCTGATCATCATGCAAATTTTATTGCATCATTAAGAATTAACGAAACACAACATACTAAAATTTCATCGCATCCGAACGGCTGAATTTAAAGATATCATTAAAACTAAAAACAGAGATTCTAGGGTTCACAAAGTTGAATTATAATCAAATCAATTTATTACCAAGAGCTTATGAAATCGATTCACATCAACCGATACTCATAGATCTATGTTTTCTGTTGTTCCTATATTCAATTTACATATGTGACCGAACAACATCAATATGTTTGAATGCAACAACACCTTCGTTCTTCATTGACCGAACAACATCAATATACATTCTATTATCATCAATTTCACTCTATGATCCCTCAATTCCATGGACGTTACCAGCTTGAATGAGAAAGGAAATGAAATTTTGTTTTGTTTTCGTAAAGTATAAGATGCTAATGAAGCTGAGTGGTTGAGGGAGGGTTTGGTGGGTGAATGAAAAAGATGGACGGACCAGATTTCATTTGATCCACTGATGCGGATTGAGAAAAGAATCCGATGGTTGAGATTGTATTTCTTATGGTCATACGGATTGAGAACTCATGTATTCGGTTTATTATCAACCTTCGAGATGAAAAAAAAATCCAAAAAAAATATCAATAAATTTAGGACATTGTTATCGACATTCTGATATAAAAAAATCCCAAAAATATATAAGAATGAATCGGGAAAATGAAAATTGAATTCGATAATTGGTGTGTTTCTTTGTGCTTTATCTTTGTGCTTCCTGTTTGGATTTTGACTAGCCGCATAGGTCATGAAGTAATTTTGAAAATTCATACAGATCATGAAGTAGCTTTAGTTCACACTGGTAAACTCAGGTTAGCATGATACATCATCGAAATCGATAAATATGAAGCTCAATGTCAATTCTAACTTCAAATGTGGTATAACGGCATACAAACTATGAACCAAGAAGCTCCAGGAGGATTCAAACTTCAAAATTAACATGATACATCATCTAAATCAACAAATATGAAACCCAATATCGATTCGAACTTCAAATATGGTATTACGACATAAAAACTATGAACCAAGAAGCTCTGGGAGGGTTCTGACTTCAAACGTTTCATGATATATCATTGAAATTGATAAATATGAAGCTCATAGTCGATTCGAACTTCAAATACGGTATAACGTCATAGAAATTATGAACCAAGATGCTCTGGGAGGGTTCTGACTTCAAACATATCATAATATATCATTGAAATTGATAAATATGAAGCTCATAGTCGATTCGAACTTCAAATATGGTATAAAGGCATAGAAAATATTAACCAAGAAGCTCTAGGAGGGTTCTGACTTAAAATAGTGATTTAATTACCACTGGATACAATGTCGTTTATTAATTTTTATACATGAAAGCACAATATGCAGCGATTTAGATAGGAAAATGTCATATATATTGTGAGGGTTAGTCACCTAAACCGTCACTAATCATTACAAGCTATTGTGACATGTATTACCGAAACCGTCATTACATGAGCTATTGTGACAGTGTAGACCCAACTGTTAGTATATATCAAATATACGTGACAGTTCACAAGTGTCTCCGTAGGATACCTCTATCATAACGTTTTATAGAAATAAAAGTTATAATAAGCAGTTTCCGTGACATTTTAGTCAACCGCCATGACTTGTAGCGACAATCAATGACTGTCACCTCTATAAACCGTCAGTTATACTTAACCAGCAATGTATTGTGACACATTTTGGTAAAACCGTCATGGTAGAAAATTTCAAACCGTCACCAAATCCCACATTTGGCCTAGTGATATATCCACCACACATAATGCCGCTTGAGTTTCAATTTCTTCTAGTAATATTCGAACTACAATTTCTCCTTTAGGCTTTGTTATAAATTTTCCAAATCCATGGATATGATATGTTGAACATGTCAATTCTTCATCTTTTTAACCATTCCTCTGAATGCCTTGTAAAACAATATATCAACCGAACTTCCTGTATCTACTGAGGTTCTGTTCTACGCCCATTCTTCTATAGACTTTGTCAATTCATCCCTCTCTTTTCGCGCTGCGATTACTGTGATTACCAACGGAGCTGTGTGACTAAAATTTTCTCTTGGTATTTCTGCTGCTTTGAATGTAATTTTCTGCGTTTCCCATTCCTTCAATGGTGACACCTTTTCCACTGTCATAATATTTTTTCCTTCAAAATCTCGTTTGTGTATTCTTCCTTTGATATTATCATGGAACTCATTAATCAATAGTCTCATTATTAAATTACACTCCAATCTCCTGCTATCTTTTCTGGCTTCGACTATCTTTTCCTCGATTGATCTACTGTCTTGTTTCATTATCTTTATCAAATCAGTCCTTGTTTCTAGCGCCATTATGTAGTTGCAGGAAATCCCACAACTACACCCTAATAAGAATTCAGAAAGATCTCCTAAAACTTCTAAGATTAATGATCAAATCTTATTAATATCTTTAGGAACTTTTTACAAGAATGGTAGGAAAATCAAGAAATACAAATAGCTCTCAACTATCTCTCTCTTATTTGTTCTCTCCAAACTCTCAAAAAGGTCTCCCCTTCTCTCGAGTCTACTTGGTCCTATATATAGAGTATTACATCGTGGATGACAGCTAAGCCAACCTTTATTTTTTGGATCTGGCTTGTGACGTGATCGCAAGCTTACAAGGGTTTATTTCACAATGTTCTTAAATCTCGCAAGATCTTCACACGTTCCTCGTGATCATGCTGATGTCACCAACTACGTCACCTTCAAACTAGTCTGCGATGGTCTTCGCAAACTCTTGTTACTATAATTTCGCAGAGATATTTATGTTGCGATATTCTGCTCCTACATCATCATTAGCCTCATCTGTTTTTGGAGGCTTACCTTAATTCAAAAGGTACATCTCTTACGAATGTATTATAATTTATAAATATTGAAAGGGTAGCCATATTGAAATGAGTAAGTTTTCTTTCATGAATTCAATTTTCGCTGATGTGACTTTGTCTACCACTTCCATTTGATGTCTTTCATAAACGAGGTGCGACAACCCGCTGGATTAGAGTGGCTACTCTAGAATGGATTTGGATATGCAATGGTTGTCGTGCTTATTAACAAACATTTTTAGCTTACTCCTTCGCCAGTAGCAATTTGTGGTGGCAAGTCGTGTGTTTAGTACTTACTTTTTCCTTTTCCTACTATACGTATAAATATACCAGTACTGGTGTTTCCAAACAAAAATAAATATTAAAATTCTTTAAACAGTTTCATTCTGCAAGATGTAATCGTGAACTGGAACAGTTTTATTGTTTGATCTTCCTTGGAGTCTGGACAGCCATCTAAGTTACAAAATCCAGAACTTGCTTCCTGGCTTTTTGATCAAGGACTTTGATCCTAATTTCATAAACACCTCTGTGGGATCTTTTTCTTGACACGTGTTTAACAAACTCCTTCGTTGACTAAACACGTCACCCACGTATATAGGTAAAAAAACTTTACTTTTTTCTTTTACCTTCACAGATATTCTCAATATCTTTATAGGAATTCTTACCCCATGGAGATTAAGGAAACTTAAAACATAGATTTTCTTTTAGGCGGGATATTTCGCGCTCATTTGTTTAGGCTATATATAAACCCTAAGTCATTATGGAATTTCTCAATAATCTTCCAAAACTCGGTCCATAAAAAAAATCTATAAGGTATGTTTTCTATAGTTTTGTTTACATTTATACTTGTTTTTTTTTTCTTGTGTGTTTAATCTTTGGAGATTTTACTAGATTATGATTGAATCATAGGATTCTTCTTGTCTACAAACTGAATCAAATCATGGCCAAATACTTTACATTCGGGCTTTGCTTTGACAGCCCTAGAGTCATAATCTTTTAGGTTTTTCTTGAGGTTCTTTTCCTGTTCATATCCTTGCATTTAGGTAATTGAATCTCCTCGTTGTAAAGTTAATCATCTATATATCGTTCTAGTTGTTATTCTATCATAATCTTTTAGGTTTTTGTTGAGGTTCTTTTCCTGTTCATATCCTTGCATTTAGGTAATCGAATCTCCTCGTTTTAAAGTTAATCATCTATCTATCGTTCTAGTTGTTATTTTATTTACCCACTTAAAAGATACTTTAGTACATTCATTCATTTAGCTAGATTGCAGTTCTTATACTAACAAAAGATGTATATCACCACAAAATGTATGCTGTTGTTCCGGTGATGCTTAGTTATACTCTTGTTCTTTCAAAAAAATGACCAGATCTAACCGCCACTACAATCATGAGCATACCACTATTTGGATCGCGTTTCGAAGCCAAGAAGTACTATATTGGTGATTGTATCGAGTATTGTTTGGGAGATGGAGCTCCACCTAAGACCTATGTGTGGGTCAATAATATCATAGTGCCAAAGAAATTTATTAATTTGTACATGGAGATGCACAGCGCCCATGGGACTATTTTCCACTACGTTGGTATTTTTGATGGAATGGATGGCGATTCCTTGTTTAAGTTCAAGGTACGTTGGTATAGGGATATCTTGTGGGTTGTTGACTGTCTCTGTAAGATATCACGATACAAAATTATTAGCAGTGTCGACTTAAATCAGTGTGACAAAATCATCAAAAAGGCGTACAATTTGGGTTGCGATGTATCTTGGATACAAATGTGGATGGAAGACCTTCAACACATGATTATGCTTATGAAGTTTGATGAGGAGGAGGGCTACTTCTATCATGAAGAAGATTAATTGAGACACTTGAGTCTGAGCGTGTGTTTTTCCCTGCATCAAAGGATGAAGAAGACATTTCATCCTTTGCTGATGCCACTCTAGTTTTTATGTTTCAAGATTAATGTAATGAATTTGTCAATCATCTGAAGTTAATTAGGAATTTTGATTCCTTTGATGTTTTGGGGTGTTTTTTTCTTTTCATTAACTTCTTTCTTTCCTTGGATGAATTCGTGTCGAACCTTTTTTAAATATATATTTTTTTTTCCAGAATGACATTCCTTGTAATAATTAAAGAAAGAAAACAAAGGACACCGGATCAGGTCAATGCGGGTGGTGCAGCTTTAAAAACAAAGGAGGAAATTACAGTGCAGAAAATTAGCACTGAAAAGTTGCTTCTGGAGTTTCGTACTTTGGATTAAGTGCATTTTCACCTCAATTGAAAATAAGTCCCACATCCTGGCTAGAATCACACTTGAGAAAAATATATATTTCTTCATACAATGTTTAATGTCAGGATTTATTAGTGGAGCTTCATATTCATGGTTAATTCTGCGTGGAGACTTTAAAATCTCTTTGTCTAAATGCATACTATCAGATTCTCAACGATAGAGGCTAGCTGGTACAGAATGATAAGTAATTCAATATATACCTTCTTATTCCCACTTCTGATAAACGGAATCAGATTCTCAACGATAGAGGCTAGCTGGTACAGAATGATAAGTAATTCAATATATACCTTCTTATTCCCACTTCTGATAAACGGAATCAGACACTAATGAAGGCCGAATTTACTCGAATTGCAGACATTCGATGCTGATTTCAATTTTTCCCTTTGTGGCTCTCGTCTGATGCTAAGAAATAGGAAAATGTATGTCCTATAAGAAAGCATATAACTGCAACTAATCGTTCTTCAGAGAATCGAGATTGGCAACTATCTTCTGCCAATGAGAGTTATTGTTTGATAGTTCATCATATCCTGTAAATTCTGTCGAAGATGCAGAGTGCAATGCCAATGTTCTGGTTTCATTTAAGCATCCTTTCAATCCCTATGCTACAACCATTGCCATTATACTAGTCTCTAACTCGTTTTGTTGATGTAGATACCAAATAGATTGGGAAAAATGCTTGCACCATGTGGCATTTGGTTCGTTACTTGAGTTTATTTATGTTGCTGTATATTTTTAGCTATTTGGCATCGGATCTCATGCATCTTCGAAAAGGAGCACAAGAGAATATCATCTATTGCAGCAACATCAGCTGCTTCTATAGGTACGTAAAAACTACTCGCCACGTGGTCGAATGAGATTGAACGAATTCACGAAGAAAATCTTGAGACGAGATATTATTTACTAATCCCAGAGAGATGTCAGTGACGAGTCAATCAAGTGTCAGATTTACTTTAACGAATATTGTATCTGCGAAGTAAGATCTGAGTTTAGCGAAGATGATAATTAGCGAGATACTGATTACTTACACATGAAGATATTTCACGAAGAAAAGTAGGATGCGAAGTAGAAGGTACGAATTATGGATTGTTATGCAAGAAATAGGACAGCTGTCCCCGACAACAACCGAACTTAAGGAAAAAACTAAGCAAAAACTTTATTGAAAATGGATCGAGCGAAGTAAAAAATAAAGTCATATGTATTGTGTGACTTTTGGCGAGATAAAATGAGATGTAATCCATTTTGTAATTTTCCTTATAAATAGAGGACTTAGTCCATTGTAAAGGAGGTTGGAATTTCGTGGAGTGAGAGGTCATTATAAGATAAGAAAGAGTGTTGTTCTTAAGAATGATAATGGTATCATCTGCACTTTGATTATCATAAGTTGAGTTAATAAACTATTAATTTCTTTCATTTCGTTGTGTGTTCTTGTCTTAAGTTATCGAAATTAGTAATTGGGTGTAACTATGGATTTTCCGTAGTTACATTTTGGCACCGAGAAACATGGATCTCATGTTGAGAGTTTACTCTCACTTGGGATAGATTGAGAAAAATGAAATCTTCCACAATTTTTTTTATCAAAATCATTTCTGAGTTATTCTTTTCATAAAATTTGAAGTTGGTGATTTAGAGATCGTGGTGGTATTAAGAGAGAAGAGTAGATCCGAACATTAACCTAAGAAATTCTTCATTGAAATATTCATTCTAAGAGTGAGTAAGCTAGATCTGGTTAATAGGAGTTTGTCATCAAATCAGTGAGAAAATATTGATTCGGCAAATGTTTGTTGATGGCAAGAGTTTCGATTCGAGCACAGAACTTCATTGCGTCAAGAAGAAGCCAAAGTTCAGTAGAAAAGAGAGGAGGAAAAATGGAGATAGGAGAAACATCAACTATGGGAGGAAGACATGGTGTAAACCATCATAGAAATGATGACCGCTACCGTGAAGGGTGGATTCACATTGCTAATACGGAAACGGAGACGGAGGAAGAACCAATGGGAGGAGGTAGATAAGATAATGTTAACAAAGAGAATATGACGTTGAATCATATCAGGGAGGTGCTTCGTCGAGAAAGATAAAGAGAGACAGCTCTAGCGGAACAAAGAACCGTACTCATCAGGGAGAATAATGCTTTGATGTAGCAGAATTTCCATCTAAACAAAGAGAGGGCAGTTCATGAACTACGAGGTGAAGAAACAGATACGCGAACAGGGAGGAATTTGCGTCAAAGGGAAGAAATGTTTAAGGATGACCAAGGAGAAGAAAGAAGATAGCGAAGGAGGAGACTCCAGAGACAAAGTAGTGAAGAGAGACGGAGAAGAGAGATTATGAGAAGAAGAGAGAATACGCAAAGAGGAAAGACTTCGTGAGGAGGAGAGATTGCGCGAAGAAGAATGGAGAGAAGAAGAAAGAAGGTATGAGGAAAAAGAAGAGAGAAGACGTGGATATGAAAGAAGGCAAGAATATGATGGGCGAGATAGAATAAGAAGAACACATAGGCGAGATGAAGGAAGAGGTGAGTTGAACCAAGAAGTTATGAACGAATTATAAGATATGAGATCCCTGATTAACAATTCCCGAAGAGAAGGAAGAGTGCGGCTGGCGGAGGTAATAGAGGAGGAAGAAAAATCACCATTTACGCGCGAGATATTGGAGGTGAGAATTCCGGACAGATGCTCACTACCAACGTTTGGAAGAATATTCAATTGGACGGGAAGCGCAGTGCAACATTTGAAGCAGTATACTCTTTCTTTACTACAGTGGGCGAGGTATGAGGTTGTACTATGTAAATATTTCCCTGCCAGCCTAACCGAAGAAACTTTGAAGTGATTTGATGGGTTGACTGAGGGATATTTTTAACAACCTATATAAGCAGTAACATGCTAAGGAATAAAAACTTTATTTAACCTGAGGAGGAAGACATGAGAAAGTTTGTGAAGTCTGATAAAGAGGTGGAGGACAATATGCAGTGAAATCGCAGGGTATTTGTTTGAGTAAATCAAATTGAGAGATTGAGATAATAACTCCTTGAGATATTTTCTATTGATTGAATCTATTTGGTTCTCTAGAAAACAAATCGGAGTTGTCCATACAGATTGCTAATCAAAATATTGGGTGTGGTTGTTAGACCCCCGCTTTTTCACTTGTAATGTCTCACCCTAATACTTTCAAGCTAACCTATACGAAGTTGACTCTAGTACATTTAAATCAAGCAACTCTTAAATGAGTTTTTCTTCACTAAAATATGACAACCAAACTTGACATACCAACGCTTGGTGGGTTCAACCGAACAATGCTCTAACAATCTCCCCCTTTGTCAATTTTAGTGACAAAACTCTTACAATCATATGGATAAACAAATTACAAGAATTCATTACACATATGTTTGATTCCCGAATCCAACAGCACATAACCTGCATTCATTCAATCCTCAAAAATGCAGTAGTTGCATTATAATAACAAAGCCCATACTCCCCCTAAAGGTGAGATAGGTAGATTTTCAATCCGCACGTCTTTGTTATCCCAAATCATATGATATGTTTCTACCCATTAGTCTATGCTTTTCCTCATTATTTAGATAAACGTTAAAGCACCATTTTCTTCTTCCCTAGTGACACCAATCGACCATAAATTGATACCAGCATCACTTGTTTACTCTATATATTTCTCCCCCTTTTTGTCACAAAAATGAAAAAGAAGCGAACAAATAAAGGACAACACGAAAAGGATCTTACAAATCTCAAAATAGACTTGCAACCTGTTGAGTTAAGCATGAGGGTTCCACATACTATTTTTGATAACCAATATCAAAACCGAAACTACAAGTAGTTATGTTTTGATATGTTATCACAGAAATAATTTCCCGAAGCAATTTTCCCAACTAGTTTAGCAAACCAAAAATCAACTAAGCAACTTAGTTCCTTTGCTAAGACGATTGATTAAATACAACCACTTCATTCGATAAGACCAAAACAAATATAAACTCCATTTTTCTCATAAGGTTCTAATTATCCATATAACTTAGACCTTTAGATTTCAAACAAGCTAGATACTAGGTTAGTTAACTAGTATTTCCTTGTTTAGGCTTTCATCTAGACTTAAATAACCGAAACCTTCTCTTTGATAAGTCTAACTAAGATCATAATTAACTTAGTTTATCTTATCCGGAATCGAATTGGACTAAAAAACTCATCCCATCAACATATTCATTCGTTAAGACATAAATAATTCATACAAACCAATAAATCAACTTGCATAATTATTCACCTCAACCGGATACAATTAAAACAACACACATAAACCAAAGTTTCACTATTGTACCGAAATTTTGTAATCTTTAACAATTGATACTACACAATAAACCACAAATAACAATTGTTTTACTTAACTGGAAGAAATTGAATTAACATAGACATTAAAGCATCGCAATTGCACCAAATTTTGTAAGCCTAAACTATTGATATCACACAACAAAGCAAGATAACAAAAGTTTTACTTAAACGGAAACAATTGAATCACACACACATCCATACATACATAATGGAATAAACACATCAATTGTACCAAAAATTTCTTTTATGAAAAAGCAATATATATATCAAATAAAAATAGGCTTTTCTCAGAACAGGAAACCAATTAACTAACAAAATTGTTACCTCAATTTCGCATCCAACTTGTCCAAATATGATTATATCGCTTTCTTCTTCCGGGAGAATTGATATCGAAATACTATTATGTTGTCATTCTCATGCCAAAAACAAAATAATAACAACAACCAACCTTTACCAAAGAAAGGTTGAAAATCGGTTTTAACAATTGCAAGCAACAGTTGAAAACCGTCGAAACACATATATGTTTATGCTAAACAAAAACCGATTCAACATATTGTGACTTTTTCACATATTGTTTCAATAGGAATCCCTCATGATCCTTTGATAAATCCTACCAACTTGGGATAGAACTTAATCCTGCTAAATCAAAAATAAACCCAAACCATAAGGGTACACAACATATTATGAGATCGAATATCAAGGTAATAAAACCAAAATCAAACATCTCATACACATACATAGCAAATAAATAAAGCACTAATGTACCAGATATGTAAATCAAAACTATCACAAGAAGAATTATAAATCAAATAACTTTATTTATAAAAGTTTTATTCAATAGACACTTAAAACTTGAAATAAATCAACAACTAATGTCTACTCTTATTCTTCTTTGAAGGTAAATCAGCCTTCATTTGTTTTCGATTCACAACATTCTTTAGAGTCTTCTTTTTGTTGTTTATTTAAGAATTCATCATTGATATTTAGGATACCATCAAGAGTATCTGTATCATTTCTGTAGGCATATGCCAACTGTTTCTTCATACATTCTAATTGTCTTCCAAGACGTAGAATATGGAACATAAGGTTTCCATTGCTGTAGACTTGATCATATGAGATACTAAATTCCCCTTTTGTTCCTCCCATTCGATTGATAATTCTTTGTGAGAGAGTTTTGATACCTTTCTCATCTTTAAAGCTTCTTTCCAAATCTTTTTCACATAGCTTGGTGATAAGACATGGATAACCAAGGTTTCTATGAAAACCTATGACATTGAGAGATTCAATGATTTTAATCATTTGATTGATAATCATTCCACAAATATCAATTTGTTTCTTTGCTTCAAGAAGAAAGTAAACTAATTCATCAAATTCTCTATTCCACGAGGAGGAATCTCTTAAACATGCAAACAAGGTTGCTACAGATAGTTTTTCGAACACCCTTAGATGAAAAGGTACATATTTGGTTAGCATTTTTCCCGTTCTCCATTCAAAAGTTTTTCCAGTGATGAGTTTTGAAATACTATCGTGATCAATTTCAGAACCTGTAACCATATGGACTTTCACACTGTAGTTTATGATTTCAGATATCATCTTTCTGTTAACATGAAGAAAAGTACTTCCAACCAGGGTACTAAAAGTATGATTTTCATGATTAATGTTGTGAATATTTCCATAAAAAATTCTTACTATGTCAGGTGAATATTTTTCAAATCCGTACATATTTCCCCAAATTCGGTCTTGAACAAATTTCACGTAAATTATCTCTGAAACTTCCGGATCAAATCTCTTTTCTTCAGTGAGTGTAGCTTCCTTCAAGGTTTGGTATTTATCAAAGCATGTGGAGTCTACGAAATCCGTAAGATCATTTTTTCCTTTGATCAAGTGAGGGCGCTTGATTTTCTCAACCTCTTCAAGAGAAATAAATTGATTTAAGACAAACTTGGTTGTTCTATCATTTTCTTCCATTGGTTTCCCCTTTCTCATACTTGCGAAAATATGAAAAACCTTATTTTTTCTTTTGACTAGTCTTCCCAAATATGTTCGAACACGTAGCAAGAGATTATCTTTTATAGGGAGGCTTGGGGTCGAAAACCGGAAACATCTAATTTTAGGAAATACTAGAAAAAACGGAAACCGAGACTTGTGAGAAGACAAACCCGATTTTGTTTCAATGTATTTCTTTTGAAAAACAAATTTTTCATGGACAGGATCTTTGTTTTGGATTGATTCCATATTTTTGTCCAAAAGTATGTTTACTATTTTATTACCAAATATTGATAATATTACTTCAAACTTACTCAAGAGTTTTACAATACAAAGTATACAGATACATGTTTGAACAAAATATGATATTTAAAAATACCAATTGAATCATAATCCTGTAAGGTTTTAAAAGATCACTTGCTTCATTAAAACAGTTGTGAGGTGTATGAAGCAATCCATAGTTAATAGAATAATTAACTAAAAATTCAATCCTTAGAGGATTAAATATTTTCCAATATCGCACCCAAAGAGGTGAGTCATTGACAGTCTTTGCTCTGAAAATGTATAGAAATATACTTTGATAGGCTATCCAAAATATATTTAAGATTCTAGATTTCTCAATAACACTATAGCCGAGGTTCATAAAAATCTTAAGTAGAATCTTATGCATTATCAAGATACAGTCTACCTCATTGACCATTACATCATTACATACCATAATGATAGACAATCCTATGAAAGGATCATGTAAGTCATTAATGACATACATATACATCATTCCTAACAGGTTTAGGAATAAAAGTATTACATACTTCATAAGTGTTGTCCACCACAAACTCCTGAAGTAGTCAAATCCTCCCATTACGTTAACTGAATCATTGACCAGACTCAATTCTTATAGGATGGATCGCACCAAACACAGATTGTTAGATATTTTCATGTTTGTCTGCTCTGATACCAATTGAAAAGGAGAGGGTACTCCAATTATACCTCAAGCTATTACTTTTCCTTCCTATAAGTCCTTTCCCCGAAAGTGATTGTCTATGGAATGATTAGAGACAATACAACAAATCAGTTCACACTTTGTGTGATCGTCTATAGATACGAGATCGAGACAATACAACAACAAAGTGTGTTTACTTGATACAAAGGTTCAAACTTAACCAAACTCAATAGGATTAACGTATCAAGTAAATAGGAATTAACGTTTGTGCAATTTACTTTAATTATAATAAAAAAATTATAATGCAGAAATATAAAGTAAATGACACAGCAAGATTTTTTTAATGAGGAAACCGCAAATGCAGAAAACCCCCGGGACCTAGTCCAGAATTGAATACTCTCAGGATTAAGCCGCTATACAAAATAAGATAACTTCGTATAGTTGAGACCAAGCAACTAAACCTATAGTTCACCTACTTCCGTCTGTATTTCCATGCCTCCAACCTGTAAACAATTCACGTACTTGGACCAATTCCTTTGGTTCGTATTCCAAATAGTAAAGGAACAACAAATTTGTTTGGTATAAATCTCTTCAACCAAGTGATATGAGTTGCGCAAAGGTTCCCTTGTTTATCTTAACATAAAATCCTTTGCTAGGTTCCAAGATCTATCTTATGTTCAATCACCCAAAGGTAATCGTTAATATTAAGACAACAACACTCTTCAACCAAGTGATATGTGTTAATGTCGATCTTTTGAGAATAACATGCAAGTATATACTTCAAATTTTATTTTATTCTTTTGAGATTTTAGTTCGCATGAAACAAAAATAAATATTGATTTAGCGAGATAGAAAGGCAAATTATGTTTTAAGACTGCAAGAACGCTCCAAAAATTCACAAAGAATAAGACGCAAGTATATACTTTTTCAAATTAATCATTCTTTGCGTATTTCCTTCGCAAGTATATACTTTATATATTTGATATACTTGATATAAACTAATGAATTAACTTAGATATTTTGTTAACTGCGAAGTTTGATTGACGAAGTACAGGTAAAAAAAAAAAACTGAGAACACATGCAAATTTTGTTAGATACACGAATTAGATATGTTAACCATGTTAAGTGCAGATAGTTGAACGAGATAAGGATTAAAGACAGCAAAGAAGCAAAGTTGATATATTCAAGCAAAATACGAAGGCAAGATAAATGTTATGCCCACAATCTTGGGAGCGCCTAGTTAAAATGTTAAAGTGACAAAGTTAAAACCATCATCGAAGACAAGAAATTAAGGATACGAGGGAGATTGCTGAATAGGAGTAGATTTAATGGCTTCTTCTCCAATGGAACCACTACCATATCCTTGAACGTATACATCAGCACCGCCATAAGCACCCATATTTTGAGAAGATACGATAGTAGGATTTTAAATTTCCTCATCGTTTTCAGTATTCTCACCATCATCTTCACCTTCAGCAACAGGATCATCATTAAAAAAAGCTTCGAGCTCCAAAGGAACACGAGGAATTCCGAGAGAATCGTAGAACTCTTTAAAGAGTTGGACTTTAGCATCTTGAGCCTTCTTCCGGGTCAACTTTGCAACCTTAGCAGCATCCTTTTCCATCTTGTCACAATCTTTGTTTAGAAGCACAATTTCTTCCTTAAGATCAGACACCTCCTTGGAGAGATAGGTAAAGGACCTGATTCATACAACTTTACTCGGACTTTTCGAAAGGGGAGAATGAAATAAGAAATAAAGTAAACGAAGTAGAATGAAAATGAGGGTTAACCATAGCTCCTAGAACTACCTTCCTTCTGCGAAATAACAAAGTTCAAAGTTTTCTGAATGTCAATATTAAGATGATCAAGCCTCGAGACTTCCATTTCAAGATGAATACAAAGTTCTTGGTAAGATTTATCTTTATCCTTGCCCGGATTTGACTTGGGATTATAATCATCAGAAGATTTTATGACGAGTTTACCACTTCTCGGAGGAGCAATAGGCCTTTTCTTCGTAGGAGGAGTGATAGCTGTTTTCTTGCCATGATGTTTTTCCAGACGAGCTAAAACGGAGGACATCTCATCTTTCAACCTAACAATTTCATCCTTTAATGTACCATTCTTGGTCTTAAGACTATCCTTTTCAATCTCTAAATCAGAAGCTTCGCTCTTAAGCCTGCGAAGTTCAACTTCAGACTTGTCCTTCCTCTTGATTATTCGAGTTTTATCTTCCTCCAAACATTTGATTAGAGTCAAAGACTAAGAATGAAGATTCCGCAAAGTGGTGAGAAGATTGCTAACTTATTGAAGATCAACCCTTAAATTTTCATTTTCCGTATAAAGATGATAATTGAACTCTTCATTATTGGGTGATTCCTTAGCCAGACGATCTAACAGGGAATATGATACTTCTAACTTTTCGCTTAAAATTTCATTCTCAGTTAGGTAACAGTTGATTTGGGACAAAAGGTTTGCTTGTTCATCTTGAATATCATCAACTTACTCTTTTGCTTCGAGGTAATCCATGTAACACTTCGTGGAACAAGCTTAACGAAAAATAAAATAAGGAGAATTGTAAAGACAAGCTAAGGAAAAATTAGATACAAAGAAGAAAAAAGACTTACTGCGAAGCTCCTCAACCTTTTGCTCAAGCTTGGAAGAACGTGTCATCTCATCAGCAAGATCATTTTGGATCTCCCGCACAAGAATGCCAGCAGTCTTCAAATTTTCACGAGACACTCTCGTTTCCACTAGTTGGGCCATATGGAGATTGACTTCCTGCGAGATAAAACAAGTCTGAGAAGAACTTAGGCGAGCAACGAGCCAAAATCTGTAATACGTACCAAGATCATAATAGCAGAACGCTGTTAAATAGCGAGATTTAACGAGGCATTCAATATGAAGGATTCATCCACGGACATAAAATTGTCAGAAATAAAGGAGATCAGGGACTCGGTAGCTGGGGACCAAAGATATGGGACGTTCCGAGTTAAGATGAAAGAGTCCTTCAAGAAATCCATGTCAGGAATTTAATTTGGATCTTCAACTTCGTAGACCCTCTTTCCCTTCTCCTTCTTCTTGTCACTTTGGCCTTCAGATGGCTTGACAGGAGAGTCATCCACAGTAATTATGGGAATCGACATGCTAGGATGGTAATCATGAGAGGAGGAGATATCCTTTGGAACTTTATCAGCTTTTTCTTGAAGAGGAGGAGCAGTCGAACTTGAAGAATTCCTGGAACCAGGAATGTGGGTTAAGGCATCCAAATTCAAACCCCTACGTCGCTTTGGAGGATCTTTAGGAGAAGGAGAACTAGGAGAAGCATCCTGAGAAATGCGAATTTGGTATGACGAAGTTAGTAACGCGAGGTATATAAGCACGAAGTAGGGAAAACAACAAAAAAATACCTTAGTAGAAGTAGAAGGAACTTCGTGGCGGTCACGCTTCCTTGATGTTTTTGGAGGCACAACAGCCGGGGGCTCCACGAAGTCGTCCTCCTGTAATATATGATGTTAGTTACAGGAGAAGAAAGAGTGAAATACCTGATCAGAAGCAGGAGATTCAACTGATCTTTCCTCGATCAATCCTTAATTAAACCAGCAGGGGGAAGTGGATACTGCCGCAAAATGGTGGAAATTAGGGAACCAAATAAGGAAGTTAAGAAAATTGAACAACGTAATGAAACATACCTCATTCGGGATATCTGACAAGCGAAGTCTTCCATGCTCATAAAATGCGAGACGTGCGTAATCGGTAAGGGGACCGATACGAGCTTTCCCATTTTCGTCAAAACCTCAGACTAAAAGGCCTTCAACAATCACTGGAAACATCATCCGATCCTTATCGTTGGAGAAGCGAAGGGTAGCATTTCTGGAGGGGCCATGGGGCTCAACATCAAGAAGACGAACTTTAGATGGGTCCTCCACAGTCTTTCGTGGGAGTTTAACACCCCATTCTTGATATTTCCTCCGAGTTAGAGTTTTGTCAGTGTAATTCTACGAGAAGGAAGCAATGTTATAGTCAGCAGGATCAAATTCCTTCGCCACCAGTGGAATTTGAGACTCACCACAATTGGAGCGCTTCACAAATTCGTTTGCAATACGAATTTCATTCTCACTCAGCTGGAAGATTCCCATGTTAAGTTTAGCTAGAATCTCGTAGAAAAGAGGATTCTTGGCGTCAAACAAAGGAAAAATGATCCCAACTCGTAATTGACCAAAAGTGATGATCAATCTTGTAGATGTCCAGGATTCATCTCGAATCCACCTGTAATTCAGTTCCATGTGCCTTGTTTCCTCCACGGGAAGATAAACTGAGGAGTCAACCGCCGGAGTTAGGGTTAAACCCTTCTTCTAAAAATCAGCTTGAAAATCATCAAGGGTTTTGGAGGTAGTAGGAGAAGGAATCTTTTTGAGAGACATTACTTTAAGGATTGAAAGGTGATGAAACTAAGAAAACTAAATAATTAATGGAGAAGATTGAAAACAGCAAGAAGATGGGAAGCGGGGAGAGGAAATTGCAAAATAACATCTCTGGTGAAGAAGAAGATTAAGTTCGAAAAGTAAAGGAAGGGAAGAGAAGCTGTGCTATTTATAGCAGATCCGAAATGTAACTGGCAGAGGAAGTTATACGAGAAAAAGAACCGACTATTGACTGTTACAGGGAATCGTGGGAGACAAAATAGCGAGAAAGCCGAATACGTGGAGGTTACGAATTTAATGTGGGATTCTCTTTCCATTCTTGATACACATGAATGGAATGAGAAAAGGAAAAATGTAGGTACGAAAAAACTACTCTCCATGTGGTCAAACGAGATTGAACGAATTCACAAAGAAAATCTTGAGACGATATATTATTTACTAATTCCCAGAGAGATGTCAGTGACGAGTCAAATCAAGTGTCAGACTTACTTTAACGAATATTGGATCTGCAAAGTAAGATCTGAGATTAGCGAAGATGATAGTTAGCGAGATATTGATTACTTGCACAAGAAGATATTTCACGAAGAAAAGTAGGATGCGAAGTAGAAGGTACGAAGTACGGATTGTTACGCAATAAATAGGACAGCTGTCCCCGAAAACAACCGAACTTTAAGGCGAAAAGGAAGCGAAAACTTTATTGAAAATGGATCGAGCGAAGTAAAAAGTAAAGTCATATGTATTGTGTGACTTCTGGCGAGATAAAATGAGATGTAATACATTTTGTAATTTTCCCTATAAATAGAGGACTTAGTCCGTTGTAAAGGATGTTGGAATTTTGAGGAGTGAGAGGTCATTATAAGATAAGAAAGGGTGTTGTTCTTAAGAGTGATATTGGTATCATGTGCGCTTTGATTATCATAAGTTGAGTTAATAAATTATTACTTGCTTTCATTTCTTGTGTGTTCTTGTCTTAAGTTATCGAAATTAGTAATTGGGTGTAACTATGGATTTTCCGTAGTTACAGCTTCTGCTCTGCTCCGAATTCGTCTTTGTCGGCAGTTACTCCAATTGATAAATCATATCGCCTGAAAAATCGATTCCAAAGATGTTGAGCTTAGTTCTACGGAGTAATCAGCACACTTTCATCCTTTAAACAGTGCCCTCGATCTAGTGAATGTCAAACTCTTGGGCAAACCTAAAGATCCCAAGGAGTTGAATGGTGTCTGTATGTCTGTTCGAAATGGGGGAATGCCGATTCTCCAGGAAGGAAAAAGGATATCAATCGATGGGAAGAACTAATGCTGGCTTTATTTAATCAGGGAAGCAGTTATAAGGAAGTTAATTACTCTTAGTATCTGGTATAAATCTCAGATTGCGTTCAGGATTTAACTTTTTAAAGAAATTTCTGAAATGCAAAATTATGTCTTTCTCTTCTGTAAACAGGATCCCTTATGCTTAATCATTTTGATTTGGAATGCCATGAAGCAGGTGCAACTTAGTAAAAAAGGTGCTCTTATATCAGAATATAGTATATGTTTATCAGTTCTATTAGTAGGCGGCATTAGAATGACATTCCTTCTAGTGTTTGTAGAAATTTAAACTCCATCTGAAACATGGAATTGCTAACCAACGTACCTACTAATAATGATGCTGCTTACATAGGCCATATCTATCTATCTATCTATCTATCAACTTTCTCAACCTTTTAAGTCAAAAAAATATCTATCAATTAGAAATGTCAACCCTAAGTAACCATTCCGTAATTTTGGGTGTCAGAACAGAATTGATATAGATTTACTTCTACGAACAGAAATAAGGTGCATGAACATATGGCATGGAACTAAAGCAAATTGAACATAAAGCTAAATAAATAATAATCCACTTCAAAACTAAATAATAATAATAATACTCCAAACTTGGTGGTCAGAGGAAAAACTCCAAAACTCCGGTAAAAACCTCTCCATTATTAAACTAAACTACTTTAATAAAATCTACTAGATAAAAGATATGTGGAAGAAGTTCAAATCATCTCCCCCCTCCCTGGGATGGGATCCTTCGCGTCGTAGCTGAACTCGACTCCGGGGCGAGCTTTCTGGAATCCAGCAGTTGCTTTAAAAGACAGGCCAGCATGCCGAGTAAAGGATATGGCCTCCAGCTTCGGACAACCATTCTGAAGAAGTTGAAGAGAATAATCGCTGAGTCTTGTTTTATTTTCCCAGAGAAATCTTAACTCTTGATGTGCAGCTATCGCCTGGAAACTGTTTCGAGAAACAAGTGTTGGAAAATACTAGGCTGCAATGGAGATGAAACAGAACAAATTGTGGTTGTACTCAAAAACTTTCAAGGCTCTGGTGATTTCTTTTAGACAAATATTTCTACCTTCCCAAAGAATTGGCGATTGCAACAGGTATGTGAAATACTGCCTTCAGGATACAATGAAAGCCCTACAACCGGAAATTGGATTCAAGGTTTGCACCCCTTGACCCAATCAAGAACACATGTAAAACAGATTTTGATGATGCTTTGTTTTAGAGAGAAAACAGAAGAAAGGTTTTGCAAGAGATGATCAGAAACGAGTTTGGGAGATGCTACTTATAGGGGTTTTTGCATCTGTTGGGAAAAGACATGTCTTTTCACCAACAGGTTTCTCTTCACGAAACGTCAGGTCTCTTCATCAACAGACAATGTCTGTTGGATTTAGAATTTTCTAGAAACGTTTTCCAACTGTCCAAACAATTATGTATCAAAAAATTCTTCTGGGCCCCCCTTCGTAGCGCAATTGAAAATATTCCAACATTCTCCCCCTATTTTCAAAAAACCATAAAACAAAGTAAAATACTTTTAAACCGGAGTGACTGCATCACCAAATTGACTGCCTACGTACCCGAGTGGGATCAAGCCAACGTAGTTCTAGCACGATTGAGACTAAGCATCATCGTTGAAACCAATACATAAATGATAGGTACCTTCTGGGTTTGAACCTTCACTTAGTATAAGAAACTCAAAGCTTTATCGATATTCTATGGTGAAACTAGTCTTGAACCAAGAATCCTTTATGACAAAACCGGAGTCTCCACACATATTGATTCCATAAGACATGTGTTCTGTAGCCAAGCACTATAAAGGCCTTGTGCTTATATCCTTATTCATGAGTCTTCTTTAGAGAACAGTCTTCTTCTCTTAGGAAACGGCCCACATTTCCATACTCATATAGGTAAGTCTCGAAGGTGTTTCTGCGAGACACCTTTTACTAATCACAGACTCATTAAGGATTTACATCCATCCTATTTTCTTGCAGAAAAATTCCAACAACAAGGTCACAACCTGAAATATTTAACCTTTCCAATCTAGGAGAACCTTCAACTATTTTTATCAGGTCTTTGTCGCGGAGACTTTCGCCACAATTCTTTAGATTTAATTGTCGCAATGTATCACAAACAATTGAAGCTAGGCCAGGTTCACGATTAACAAACACTTGAACAGACAAGAGATTTAGGTATTCCAGACCGCCTCCACTTACAATGGACCCGACACCCGTTGCGCCATCTAAATTTAGTCCTTCACCTTTGATATATATCAGACTTGGACACACAGCCTTACGGAAAGCTTTACCTTGGATAGAATCACAGTAGGATATATCCAGGTAGCGAATTGTTTGGCATTCAACCAAAATGGCACGTAAGTGTTTGTCAAAAAGTCCACGGATCCCTATCAACTCGAGAGTTTCCAACCCAAGACGGCCTAAAACCTGCAGGTATTCACCCTTAATATTTCCGTTATTACGGATAGTGATATGGGTCAGATTGGTGCAACCATCGGCAATACGATTGAACCCTCTCCATGTTAGAACATGACAATCATGAAGCGCCAACCGTTGGAGTCTGTCACCTAATCGTCGGAGTCCGTCATCATCTAGGCTCGAGAAAATACGTGCAGTTGCATCGGTCATACACTCATCAGCATAACGGACTTCTAATTCTGTCAGATTGACATATCTCTTAAGAATCTTTGTTAATCGGTCTTGGTATGACTCAGGGGACTCAAAATACCTCTCTCTCCTGCGTTGAACAAGCCGGACTCGTTTATGCCGCTGGTAAGCTAGATCACGATAGTGCTTGTTTTCTAGTGCCATGACTTTTTCATACACCAACAGTTCCCCAATTATACGATCTAAAATCTCTTGAGGCAAGGTAGGCAGTCTAGGATGAGGAGGTTCAGCAACTTGCAGTTTCCCTTTTTTGAGTCCCGTAGCGTCTTCCATATTATCAGATGGCTGCATAAGAGTCGTATCAATTAGACACGTGTTACAGCGAGGAAAGAATATAACGCATTCACTGTCATGACTCGTGAAGGAAAAAAAAAATCCAAGCAGCTGGTGTTGAATATCAAAGTCTAAGGTAAATTAATTATTATATGAATCTAAGTATTTTATTATTACTCAGCTGGTTAAAGATATATTTTCTGTGGTTAAAAATAGCATGGAGGAGAATCCACAGGTATAAAATAATCCACATAGGTATCAACGAAATAATTTTGCATAAAATAAATAAAATAATCTAGGCTCATGCTTATTAAGTGTATCCTCCTGGAGTCCTAGTGTTATCTGTTCAAAGGTGCAGTGATCAAAGGGCCTTTTCTTTTGTTGTTCATACATTTGTTGTTGTAATCATCCAAGTAAGACAAACTATTGTTACAATCATTGATTAATTAGCCTTTTCTATTTACCGCAAAATATGGAAAATAATTCATTTATGCAGCTGCTGAGCTCAAACCTGGCACCACTGTTAATCGCACTGTAAAGTAATCCATTACATCTTGTTTGCGATTCAAACTACAACCTTGTTGTACAATCTTGTCATAATTTGGGTTCTAGTAATTTCCTGTTTCCTTTTGATTTATTAAAATATGTAGATAATTGAAAAGCTTTTTGTAAAAGCACCATCTGCTGAAGTAAAACTCAGTCTTCTGATTGAAATTGCTCAAAAGTACAATCTCATATTGGTTTTATTTTGTCTGAACTCTTGACAACACCAACAATTTCTTATAGATGTATGTTTAGGAATGATTGCAGGGAAATCGTGGAAGAGCTGGAGCAATGGAATTGAAGTGGCAAGCAGTGAAGATTTTCCAGTGTTGTTTGTCGTGTTGGCTTATTGTTGTCATCAGTTGGAGAAAGTGGTATTGGCAGAAGAAGATGAAGTTGAGTTGAGAAGATAGATATGAAATGGTTAGTTGTAGGTGCAGTTTTGGTGGTGGGATGTTTGAACTGGAATGGCTTGAACTGTGTTGAAAAATGTAACTGTGCAGTGAATGAAACTGAGATGCAACTACGGATGATGCAAGACAATGAGTTGGTGCTGTGATTGTTCAAGCTACAGAATGAATTTGATATTGTAGTTGCAATTGTTATGGATGCAGTGGACTAAATTTTAGAAGATCAGTGCTGGTGAATGCAGTTACAGATAATGGTGGTATTGATCTGCAACTGAAGTTCAGGCTGAGATGGAACTGAAGAAATGTGTAGCTAAGAAAATGGGAGAGCTAGATACTATATTGGGAAGATACGATCTGACTAGACCCTGACTCAGTGCTTGACCGGTTTGACTCAGCTGAATTGACGGATTGACTCGTTTGACTGACCGGATGGACTTTGCTGATCACCTGAGCTACTTTCCCGGCCAACTTCCTGCGATCAAACATCTCTTTTACAATATTTTTTTTTCATTTACATATATGAATCCATGTAATCACGTAATGGTGTCGTTTCGGAAAATTCTTCGGTCGGCCCTCCCACCATGGCAACGGTTGTATTAGTTAATATACCGATCAACACAAAATTCTTTTAGATTTCTTCAAATTAAAAATTTAGTAGTGGCTGGTTGGTCATAATAATTGAGAACGCATTTTCAAAACAAAACTAACTTGAACAATAATTCAGCTTTTTCTGGTTGTTTTCATGCCCAGGCTTGATTTAGAGAACTTTCAGCCGGAGTCCTTGATTTCCTTACATCTGAACAGGTGATGAATTGTAATACAGAAGAAGAGTGCACTCACATTGCTAGCCTTCTGAGACCAACAGAATTTGCACTGCTTGACTGGGCCATCAATCTGATGGCAGATGTTGTGTAATTTGAACACCAAAACAAGATGAATGCACGCACCATTACAATGGTTTTCGCACCGAACATGACTCAGGTTTCTGACCATCTACCTCCGTTATATGTTTTTTTATGATATCTTTAATAGTGATCTGGTTGGGAGAATAGTGAGTAATTTTTCATTATTTTTGTTTTTGTATTTGGCAGATGACAGACCCCTTGACTGCATTACTCCATGCAGTTCAAGTAATGAACTTTCTCAAGACCCTGACAGTAAAAGTGCTACGAGAAAGAGAAGAAGCATCTGATGAGGTTAGCTTGTTCTCTTCATGCTCAGAAGGGGCGTCCCGTGTTTCAGCTGAAAAAACCTGCAGGTTTTTCCATCATTAGTGCTAGTAGGAGAGGATCTCGTAGTGAAGCTTGGACACGACAAAGACGTTATGGTATACTTTTTTTCAAAACCAATTAGCAATGAGTGGAGAGGCCCATAGAGTTATAAACCACAGGATCTTAGGTTGCCCAAATAATGTGGGACGAATAATCTCAACAAAATGTACTTGTATAAATCTGATTCCAGTTACAAGTGGTGGATTTTATCCTCTTCTTTATTTTCTTGATTTGCTATAAGCTTGATGTGGTTGGTTATAAGACCTCAAATCGATTTAGATACCGTAGTTTAATTTCCTATCAGGAAATCATTGAATTATAATCATTTTTTTTTTAAAAAAAAAAGGCAAAACTTAAAATAAATAAGAAAGGGTGCTAAGGTAGTACCCTCAAAAGATACAAGATACAAGAAGAGATGACCAAAGAGTATAGAGAGCTTACAACAACATTACTCTCTAAACAAACTCGCCCAATCGAATACAAAATCCTCAAACTTGATATTACTCTCTATACAAATTCTATAACAAACTTGATTATAGAATTAGAATTATTGATCACGTGGATTCTGATCGAGTTGAAATCATATTTGGGTCTATAATGATTATAATTTCATGTGCTCCCAAACTGGGGCTAAAGATTTCCAGACGGGAAAATTAGGGGGAGACCCCAAAAAAAAAAAAATCTCATTATCAGGCCCACAATTAATTTTGGATACCGTGACACCCATAAATATTTTTGTGACACCCATAATTATCCAAAATTATTAAAACCTGTCTGCATGATGATTTATGCATCCGCATTACGTGTTATGCATACTGTTTTTTCAGGGATAACTCGTTATGCATCCTAATTTTTCATGGGAATACTTGGCAACGCAACTTGGATATAACATATCTAAAAATACGCACCTTGGAATTTTACAAATTTTATATCGTTGGAAATCTTTTTAAGAGAGCTACGCAACGAGTACAAACAACAACATCAAATTTTTGTTTTTCACAGAAATATTAGAGGTGATCTTCATTTTAGGAAAAATTTCGAAAACTGACTACATAACCATTATGCAGACACCAAAAACGATGCATAACACATTATGAAGAGGCATAACGAATTATGCAACCATTTTCTTGATTGCATAACAAATTATGCATCTATAACAAGTTATGTGACCATTGTTTTGGTTGATTTTAGTGCGTACATAAAAAATTGATGCATAATGCAGTATGCATTCATATTTACGGATGCATATCAGGTTATGCATCTATTTCCTCGATGCATAACATATTATGCAACAATTTTATCGATGCATAATGCATTATGCAGTCATATTTTTGGATGCATAACAGGTTATGCATCCATTTTCACGACTACATAACATGTTATGTAGCTATTATTGTAGGTGCGTGACAAGTTATGCAACCTTATTTTTTATTGGTTCAATACTAAGAAAAAAAATAGCTGCATAAGGTGTTATGCAACCATTTTCTGGACTGCATAACAAGTTATGCAGAAGAAAAAAAGCTGCAGAACGTGTTATATAATCAATTTCGAGAATGCATAACAAGATATGCAAAAGAAAAAAACCTGCAGAACGTGTTATGCAATCAATTGCAGCGTGTGTTAGCAACCTTGCTTTGTGGATGGCGATGACGCCGACGACCGATTAGTCGTGCTCCCTGTGTACCAAATTCACAATAAGAAGACAAAAATTAAGAACCACAAACACCTCATTTCATCACTGAACTCCCTTCATCCCGAGCACCTCCTTATCGATCATGGCAGCAACACAATCATCAACAAACTCGTTCCAGCGATCACTGCCAACCAACGTCACTGCCATACTCTCCATCTCGATTGGACATACAAACCCAGCGTCACGAGACACTGCGACAATGGATTTTCCGGCGTGAACAAGCCTGACAACAATAATTATATGAAATTATTAAAAAAAAATAGGATTTCTCCATCTCTGCCAATCACCTGCAACAACACCTGCTCCATTACTTACCTTACATCTATGTTTATATCTGTACATCTACAGCTAGCGCAGCTGGAAACGGTGGTGGCTCAGCTTTCAAATTTGACATCCCCATTAATTTGTTGGCTGGGAAGAATGACATTGATCTTCTTGGAATGACAGTGGGTTTATCAGTGAGTACTTAATTCTCTTTATAACGTCTAATACTTTGGGAGGTTCTCCTTTCGCAATCACCATTTGATAACATTTGATAAATTAAATGTCTACATTGTATTGGAGACGATTTGAATCAAAGATTTAGTTTATAGAAGAAGATTATTTTAGATACAGGACAGACTTGAGTTTTATATACCCAGACTCGATTCTCTCCTCTTCACATTAGGTTCACACGTACATACAGCACACACACATCACACTCACACTCTATGCTATTAACCTCCCTTAATCTTAAGTAGTCTGTAACAGACAAGTTGAGATTGCACTCACAACTCACACACAAACCAGCAAGGAACATAGTAGCAAAGACCGACAGTAGAAAAACCCAAGTTGGAAACGAAAAACTGCAGGCACGGTTGCGACTTGTCGCAGACAAAAAACTAGGCTGGTAGTGGTTGTTGCAAATGAAACATGGCTGTAGCAGGTGATGCAGTAGAAGTATAGAATAATGCACACATGAGTATAAAATAGCAACAACTTATCACTAGTTTCAGTCGCCCTAAAATGATAAGTAAGGGATTTGGCAATAAGAGAGAAACACCCAGCATATTGTTCTTGACTCTTGCAAACACCAATGACATAAGAGAGCAGCAGCGGTATGTGGACCAGATAATCGATATAGCACAAGAAGTATAAGAAGTAGAGACAGTTGCAGTAGCTCAGAAGTAAGATGCGTAGGTAGTGTAGGAATAGTCACTACAGGAAAAATATACATTTACAACTGGCGATTTACAACGCTTAGCTAAGTATTGTAGAAAGTCCTATGTTTTACAACTGAATTCAAAGCAAGAGTTGTGGTATATCATCACTGCCAACCCTTAGGAAACAAGGGGTTGCGCTAAGAAAACCAACGACAACTCCTTAAGCAAAACAGTTGTGACGACATTTATCTATAACAACTCTGTTCCATATATGTAGTGACTTATCCTATCACAACTCTTACAACTGTTATTGAAGAGCACAAAAATATGATAACGGAAAATATGTTAGAGGGGAGATTCGAACATGAACCTACTGCATGGAAGTATAGATGATCAACCACCCTTTCAGTTCACAAGTTTTGATTTTTTTTTTTAAATAGAAACCTACAACAACACTTATAAGTGTGGTTGAAGTATGAATTTATAATGTTCCATATATGTAGTAACTTAGCCTATCACAATTCTCACAAGTGTTGTTGAAGAACACAAAAATATGATAATAAAAAATATGTACAGTTGTTTCCATATATGTAGTGACTTAACCTATCATAATTCTCACATTTGTTGTTGAAGTAAAAATATATAATGTTCATATGTAGTTACTTAGCCTATCACAATTCTCACAAGTGTTGTTGAAAAAAACTGAAAAATAAGATAATGAAAAATATGTTAGAGGAGAGATTCGAACATGAACCTAAAACAACACTTACAAGTGTTGTTGAAGTAAAAATATATAATGTTGGAAAAAATGAGGTTGGGGGGATTCGATCCTGAGCCTCAAGCATGGAAGTCTACACCACTGACCATCCTACACTATCAGAGGTTCTGTTAACTTTGTGGTTCTTTAATATACTAACTATACACTAACTTTATGACAACCCTTTATAAGTGTTGTAAAAAAAATGTAATGCTCAAGTGATTGAGCCGCAAAGAGCACGAATCCTTCTCTGAACGAAAAATATCACTCTTAATACACAAATATCAAAGTTATCAACATTCCCAAATGGAATAAAAGTAGCAACATAAGAGGTCATTTTTTAAAAACAAAATAGACTAGCAATATAAGCATTTCCTTCGCCGCCATATGCCTTTTCACAATCCTGCTAGTTTCCAATGAAGAAAAATGATAATTTCACAATCCTGCCAGAATTCCAACTCAATTCCCATATGACATCATAATTGACAAGTGACAACCCAAAAAAAAAAAAAAAAAAAAAACAAATAAGTAACTAGTCCTAGCACAATCCTGAAAGCACCGAATAAAATTCAGGCAAACCTACAAAATTCATACAAATATCAGAAAAAATGGGTGTGCCAATATAGCAATCATAACAACTGATATATCATTTACATAGGTGGAGTTAAAAATGGGTGTCTACTCAGAACAAATATTACAAAGGTAACAAAGCTAGCATTCTATAAATTAAGAACCCAAATGAAGTTGTTTAATGTCTATTTTGCAAGAACAATACTAGTGTTAGTAAAGGAAATACAACAAGAGCGACAATGATAGTAAAAATTCAATACAGTAAAAACAATACACTATACTGACTTAACTTGTGAACTTCCTTTTCTTCTTCTTTTTGTTCTTCTTCTTTGTCGGAACCACTATGATATATTCACCATCTTCTCTTAAGTAGCTCTCGCTCTCGTCATCCATTTGTAAACCAAGAGCTGAAGTATCCACTGGTTGGAAATTTGTCTCAAGCTTTTCATTGTATTCCTCTAATTCATGGAAACCCCTAGGTGGTGGTTTCACCATCACATACCAGTTAGATGCATTTGACTCTCGAGAATAGAAAACTTGTCGCGCTTGTTTTGCTAAAATGAATGGATCGTTACAGTATTGGTTCTTATGTTGTTTCAAATTGACCAATGTAAATCCATCTTCTACCTTGACACCAAAACTGGTATGAGCCCAATCACATTTGAATATTGGAATTTGAAACATATGATTGTAGTCCAACAATAGAATTTCTTCTAAAACACCGTAGAACCCACTAGTTTCTGACCGTCCTGCAACTAAGGTTGTTGATTCAATTGAAACTCCACTGTTTTGTGTGACTCTCTTAACATCCTTGGTAATAAACCTAGACCCATTGATTAGCAAGCCTTTATATGATACGCAGTTTTCTAACGGCCCATATGACAACCATTCTACCATGTTTGATACTGACATGCCTTGTTTAATTTGCATCTTAACCTACAAATGTATAATCTCAAGACATAAGAATATAATTAAATTTGCTATCTAAGCATGAGAAGTTAGATTTATAGTGATGTTGTGCCTAACATGGATTGTTCCAAGTGACAGAATGAAACAGAATCACACGTATTTGCGTTTTCTGTAGCAGCAAAATGACCGAGTGTTTAAACTATACTAAGCTGCATAATCTGACAAAGAGTGGACTAAACATACCTTTTGTTGAAACCAATCTGCAAATGTGTCAGACTGTACGGAGTTGAGTTGGTCTTCACTGGTAATTGCCCTCCCAACAGAAGATTTTAACTCGTCCATATGCATTCTAAGACAAAAGTAAAATTTAAAAATGAAGTATTAACTGACAGACCATTTTTAATGAACATGAATGACATACTTACGTCATATATGGGTCAATTTCGGGTGTGTTAAAAAGCACATATCTGTGAGCTATCTTTAACATCTCGCTATCCATACGCACTTGGACACCTTTAGAAAGAGGATGTGCTACCGGTGTGGAACCACTTTGAATGTTTTCATTACGCCTTTGATTTACTCTTTCAGCTGCTTGGGCCTTACGAACATCAAAATACCTAACACACTCCATTCCAAGATAACACTCAGCTATACAAGCTTCAGGTAGTGCATAATTCTTTACATATTCTTTGAATATCTTCATATACCTAGGAAAGTCGCGTATGCAATAGTTATCAAGTAATTAAATATTAGTATCTATAAGCTACAAAGAGCATAACTTTCTACATGAAACCAAAATAACAAAAGTAGTAATATAAATTAAATTGGCATACCTTTCAAACGGATACATCCAACGATATTGTACAGGTCCACATAATCGCACTTCTCGAGCTAGGTGAATTGTCAAGTGCACCATGACATCAAAAAATGACGGAGGGAAGTACCTCTCCAACATACACAAAGTCTCAGCAACTTCTACTTCAAGTTCAACTAATCTATGGAGATCAACTGCCCTTTGGCATATTTCGTGAAAATAAGAACATAACCTGAAAATCGCCTCCCTTGGCCCTACAGGTAAAAGTCCTTGCAAAGCAATGGGGAATATTTGTTGCATAAGAACATGGTAATCATGAGCCTTAAGAACACCTAAGCAACCATCTTTCGAGAAATGCTTTCTAAGATCAGAACTATACCCATATGGAACCTTCAAATTTCTCATCCTATTATAAAATATAGCCTTTTCCTTGTCATTTAAGCAGTATGGTGCTGGTGGAAGGATCGTTTTGCCATTTTTCTCTTCTGGATGCAATTCTGGTCTTATTCCCATACTCTTCAGATCATTGCGGGAATTTAGACCGTCTTTTGTTTTATTGTTTATATTCAATACAGTACCAATGATACTCTCGCAAACATTTTTTTCTGTATGCATAACATCGATATTGTGCCGTAGTAATAAATCCTAGGAAGATGGAAAAAACCTAACATTAGTAACTCTATAAACAGAAATGTTAGCTCTTTTTTTTCTAAGCATAACCATATAGATTTTTTATCAAGTAACTTAAACGATAAACCTGAAGCTATGAATTAAAACAAACAATGAAGAAGGGCAAAACAACTTCTTAAAAAATTAGACCTTAGCATAAAAATCATGATAAAATGAACTCTGATCAGTAAGATGTGCAGCACAAGATGTGCCACCATATATACTTGGTCACTAAGAGCTACTTATATTTATATTATATTATACTTATTTTTATTCATATTTATATTGCTTACGCTACTCATTCTTAGAAACATCCTTTTAAAAAACTACAAGTTAAGTCATGAAAAAAACAAAACTGATAAAGTCTCAGTGCTACCAATAAATTAAGTTTCAGGTTTTTTAGAGTTATAGTAAGGCTGCAACTCTGACTTGTTAAGCAAACTAAATAATTTCAGGTGAACACTTGTGAATTTAAAAACGTTGAGACATAAACAAGTAAATTTGAAGTTGCAAACTATTAATAAATTTGAATTTATAGAACTGACCTTCCAGTAAGCTAAGTCGAAAAATATCGACCGTTTGTTAAACACCCGAAGATCAGTTTCATTTTCTGGTGCACCAGAACTAGCCGCATCAGTAATAACAGCCCTCTTCCGCTTCTGACACTTAGAATTACCCACATTAGCACCTGTTGCCACACTACTCTGCCCCTTACTCTTTTTTTTCTTCTTCTTTTCCTCTTTCTTTTTCCTTATCTCCTCCTCATTCTTATCCGCTTTCCCAAAGTCATTGACAATATTCTTCTGACATTCAAGTGCCGCAGCACCAGACATAACAGGTGGCTTTTCCTTTTTCTCAACCTCTCCATTAAACCAGTCTTTTTTCTGCCGAAGAGGATGATTATGACGAAGAAATCTCCTATGATTCAAGTAAACAGTTTTACGACTAAATGGCAACCAGTTTGAAAGTGTATTTTCACCGCAAAGAGGGCAAGCTGCCTTCCCTTTATACGTACATCCAGACAGATTACCATATGCAGGGAAATCATTTATTGTCCACATTAATAATGCCTTCAAGTTAAAATTTGTTTTAGTAAATGAATCATATACCTGCACGCCGTTCTCCCACAACTCAATCAGTTCATCTATCAAGGGCTGCAAGTAAACATCGATGTCTTTACCCGGTTGTTTTTTTCCCGGAATCAACATGCTCAGAATTATGTTTTCGCCTTGCATACACGACTGAGGAGGCAAATTATAAACCACGATCATCACTGGCCAACAACTGTGGCTTGGGGAAAGATCACCAAATGGATTAAATCCATCAGCAGCAAGCCCAAGACGCAAATTACGGGAATCTGAAGCGAACTCGGGAAACTTTCTATCTATGTGCTTCCAAGCCAAAGAATCTGTTGGATGACGCATCTTCCCATCTTTACTCTTGTTCGTTGCGTGCCATATCAACTGCTCAGCCAGCTCAGCTGAATTATACAATCTCTTCAATCTCGGCACAATGGGGAAGTATCTAAGGACCTTCACCGGTATCTTCTTTTTGGGCTTGTCTATCATGTCAGCATCGTCCATGTTAGATGTGTCTTCCTTCCACCTAGAATAATGACATTTAGGACATTCATATGCATCTTTCAACTCCTTTCTAAACAAGCAACAATCATTCACACAGGCATGTATCTTCTCGTAAGTTAATTGATAAGATTTCAGCAGCTTTTTGACTTCATATGTTGAGCAAGGAAGACAATGACCTGGCGGCAACAAAGAACCAATTGTCTTGAGAAGTTCGTCAAATGATTTCCTAGATAAACCATTTACTGTCTTGTGCCTATACAATTCAACAGTGATGGATAACTTTGTGTGTGTGTTACAATTAGGATATAACGGTGTGTCCACCTCTTCCAACCCCTCCTCATGTATACTTTCATGTCCCTGATCGATATGTGCATCAACTTCAACATCAGCATCTACATACATCTGAGATGAACCCCCTGTTGCTCCATCTTGGTGTACATGATTAGAAGTGACATTTATCTCCCCGTGAAAAACCCACTCAGTGTATGTAGGATCCATACCGCGTTTCAGCAAGTGAAAATACACTTGTTGAGGAGGAAGTGGCACAACAAGGTTTTTACAATCAACACAAGGACAACTGAACACAGAAGGATTTCCAAGTTTTTGACAAACAATATCGATGAAATTCTGCAAGGCATCCTGATATGGAAGATCATCCCTACATAAAAGAACGACGAAACAATTAAGCACGGTAATAAACGTAATACAAGAGGGAAAACCAGTATAAAGAATGTAATTAATATTCTACAGTGAACAACATATTAACCTTGGCCAGTGAACCCAATCTTTATTCATCATTTGTAATTACTTGAATCTGCAACTGTTCAGTTCTTCCGGTTAAAAAAGTCTTTGAATTTCCCTTGTCAACCAACACTGGAGCCACTTCTTTGGATGGGATGTTGAATTTATTAAAGATTAATGGCACCTGACGCAATCAAAATATGATAACCAGCAAAAGTAAAGAACATTGGATTACCAAATCATAAGCTGTAACTTTAAAACTTTCCTTTTTTTTTTTAAACTTACAAACTTGGAGTTACACATTGGACGATATTTACATATACAAAATAGGGGATTGAGAATACATATTCCAGATATGCATATTTAGCTAGTATAGCAGCCATCGTGTTTAGTTTTTTATGTACATAGATACATTCCCAGTGATCAAAAACCTGGAGAAGATATTTATAGTCCAAAATCGATGTCTCCAGTTACTCCATATATAAGACCTTATTTATAGCAGGAGTTACTGACCAATTACATGATGTCACTTAACTTTAACTCCTTGCACCAATTAGGATCTGGAAGCATAGTAGGCACGCACCTGGAGAATCAAATATTAGTATTCCCACTCCAGCAATTCTGAGATGCAAAGAATTTTCAGGATTAAGTGCAGATCAACATGGCAGAGTTAAGAACAACATGGCAGCTATAAGCACATGCCTTGATCTTGTAAAAATTGAGCCTTGTAGGCTTATTTGTCACAAAAATCGAAATAGTTAGATGCATTACAAGTCATGTACTAGTGCAGATGGGAGAAAGAAAGGAAATGCAAGATACACAACAACAAATATCACCCAGTTAGTGTTTAATCTATTATGCAATGATTCTAAAATTCTTTTCACTGCACAATCTGACTATGTATGTTGGTCCTGCAACTTATATTGAGTGAAAAGTTCTAATGAAAGAGACTTCTGACTATGTATGTTGGTCCTGCAACTCAAAAATCTAATGTACTTTCAAAAAATCTTGTAGCTCGAACTATATGTCCTCCGTTATGCTTATGGATACCTATTTGTGAAAACTTCGACACTAATTTTGAATCTCTACAAACGAAGATACATCAGACATATTATCCAAATTAGAGAGCTATGCAGGAGTTGTGAATTTCCTGGAATAAAAAACAGGAACTTGTACCTAAAGTTGCCAATTTCTGCACCAAACTTATCAGACATGACTACAGTTTATGCTAGGCATTTCAACAAATACTTGGATGGCAATCATATTCTTAACGCCCCATGAAAACCCATTCAAAAAACACAATTGAAACTGAACTCAACAGTCTCAACTCATGTGGACAAACCTGTACATAACCCTTCGCTTCTCTTCCTTACCCTGTCTTCGGTCACTGATTAAGAAAATCATAAAGAACAATGATTGTTATAAATTTATATTGCACAACAATTGAAGTGACAAAGCACAATCGAATATAAAACTTGGCATCGAGAGAAATAGGTTTAAACATGAAAGAAGCTACATTTGCATAATAAACGTCACCAATTCTAAACATCAATATATGGCTGAATTATAATCCAGAGGTCGTACCAAAAGGAGGAGTTTTCTTTATTATAGTAAGATATACGGAAAAAGAGAACTCAAGAAATATGAATTGTAGCTAAGGCAAATTAGTATTGAACTTTTGAAAATTTCATTTCTGAACTAGATAGGAGATCAGAAATATATGCCCAAACACATAGATTTCGTAGTTCAAACCATAGCCTCATCTTCTTCACCACTATAACTAGTTAACTACTATTGAGAAAGCAATCTATAATATTCGCAAGTGAGACATTAGGATAAACATGCAACAAATATCAAAATGATGAGTAAGGAAATAAAGGTAAGAAGAAAATTACCCCAAACTGGTGATTTATTTCCGCTGTTGATGGATTCCCAAACATCCAATTCCTTCAAATGAACCAGACCTCGCGCCAACTTAAAACAAAATTAAAATCCAATTAACAAATCAATTTATTTGAATAAATTCCTGAGAAACTGATGGGAATCATAAGGAAAATAAAGATGTAAACCGGCACAAAGATTGAAATAAACTAAGGAAGATAACCTATTACAGGGAGTTCAAATAAGCAAAAGGAGCAATTGAGAATTCAAATAAACTCAATTGTAGGCTGATGTTAACTACAGTTCAAACTCAGCACACACAATTGAACTCAGAACACATAAATGGAGCAATTTATTATAGAGCAAACTAACACGGAGTAACTTACAGCAAAAATGCAGGACATAAATATTCTTTGATATTCAAAATCCTAAAATAGTATCATAATTTGCAGAACTCATTTTTTATACAATTCAGGACATTAAGAAAATGCAGGACATTAAAAAAACAATTCGGTATATGAGTTTTTCATACAATATGAATCTGCATAACCCATTTTTTAAACTCAACACTTCAGTGTTATATCTCAAGTGCCCAAGCTCCTAAAAGACTTGTTATGTTTACTACTTGAGTTCAATTTCATGATGACAAGCAATCACATCACATCTAAATAATGCAACCTAATTAGATTTACTAGATTTAGACAAAGATCCACTGACCTATCAATTTCATGATGACAAGCAATTTCAATTTCAATTTCGGAAGTAGATATCAATTGAAACTGCATAATTCACATATCAATGGAACTGAACATTGCTTACTCTAACAGCTAGCCTAGACAAAATTAAAATCCAATTAACCTATTATCATCTACATATGAAGTGACGAAATCAAAAACTCTGGCAAGATCAAATTTTAATCAAATTTGAATCCAATCAATTGTTCTGTGTCGATATCAATTTCAAAATTTTAGCAAATTTCAATGTCGATATCAATTTCAATTTAAGTGACATTTAATGCAACTGTAGTTCAAAACAGAATTTAATGCACTGAAACAAACCTAATTCAAAAATCCAAAAAAAAAAAAAAATATACCCTAAATTTAAATAAGGGTCACAGATCGAACTTCAACCTTGGGAAATTGGTGGAGACGGTAAGTCGAGATATGGGTTATAGATCGATCTTCATCTTTCTGTTGATGAAGAAATCTCCTGAGATTGATGAACTTGAAAAGGATGGTAATAAACTAAGCTTTTGGAGTTGTAGACGATGAACTTTCCAGTGGTTTGAGTGATGGTGGTGCTGCTGTATCGAAGTTTCAGCTGGTTTGAGGTTAAGTTCTCGCTCTATGTCGAAGACGATGGGGGAGATGAAGTTGAGAGGAAAAACCAAAACGATAAGGAAGAAATCGACCCAGTTAAAGAAAAGAAGAAAAAAAATGAACGGTTGTAGATAAAATGAACGGTTATGATGGATATAAAAAAAAATCATTAAGTTTTTTTTTAATTACTAAAAATAATTAGTATTAATTAATAAATAATATTAATAAAAAAATACAAAATTAAAAAATTAATTTTTTAAGTAATATCAAAAAACAAATAATTATAAATAATAAATAATTTGTACTAAAAAATAAATAACAATAATTATATATATATATATATTATTAATTTATATAATATATATTATTAATTTTTATTAATTAATAAAAATAAAAATTTACCGACTTATAGGAGTCCACTCATCGCCAAGTTTCGATCTCGGGGCGGGTATATTCCTCGAATTTAACGAAGATGGGTATTGTTTAACATATACAGGGAATCTTCCTGAGGAATCTTTAGGGTATCTGGATGGATTCGTCGCTCATACGAAGTTACCGACTTATAGGAGTCCACTCATCGCCAAGTTTCGATCTCGGGGCAGGTATATTCCTCGAAGTCGACGAAGATAGGTATTGTTTAACATATACATGGAATCTTCCTGAGGAATCTTTACGGTATCTGGATGGATTCGTCGCTCATACGAAGTTACCGACTTATAGGAGTCCACTCATCGCCAAATTTCGATCTCGGGGCGGGTATATTCCTCGAAGTCGACGAAGATAGGTATTGTTTAACATATACATGGAATCTTCCTGAGGAATCTTTAGGGTATCTGGATGGATTCGTCGCTCATACGAAGTTACCGACTTATAGGAGTCCACTCATCTCCAAGTTTCTATCTCGGGGCGGGTATATTCCTCGAAGTCGACGAAGATAGGTATTGTTTAACATATACAGGGAATCTTCCCGAGGAATCTTTAGGGTATCTGGATGGATTCGTCGCTCATACGAAGTTACCGACTTATAGGAGTCCACCCATCGCCAAGTTTCGATCTCGGGGCAGGTATATTCCTCGAAGTCGACGAAGATAGGTATTGTTTAACATATACATGGAATCTTCCTGAGGAATCTTTACGGTATCTGGATGGATTCGTCGCTCATACGAAGTTACCGACTTATAGGAGTCCACTCATCGCCAAGTTTCGATCTCGGGGCGGGTATATTCCTCGAAGTCGACGAAGATAGGTATTGTTTAACATATACATGGAATCTTCCCGAGGAATATTTACGGTATCTGGATGGATTCGTCTCATATACGGTTACCGACTTATAGGAGTCCACCCATCGCCAAGTTTCGATCTCGGGGCGGGTATATTCCTCGAAGTCGACGAAGATAGGTATTGTTTAACATATACAGGGAATCTTCCCGAGGAATCTTTACGGTATCTGGATGGATTCGTCGCTCATACGAAGTTCTTATACGAAGTTACCGACTTATATTGAGTCCACCCATCGCCAAGTTTCGATCTCGAGGGAAGGTATAGGAGTCCACCCATCGCCAAGTTTCGATCTCGGGGAAGGTATATTCCTCGAAGTCGACGAAGATAGGTATTGTTTAACATATACAGGGAATCTTCCCGAGGAATCTTTACGGTATCTGGATGGATTCGTCGCTCATACGAAGTTACCGACTTATAGGAGTCCACTCATCGCCAAGTTTCGATCTCGGGGCGGGTATATTCCTCGAAGTCGACGAAGATAGGTATTGTTTAACATATACATGGAATCTTCCTGAGGAATATTTACGGTATCTGGATGGATTCGTCGCTCATACGAAGTTACCGACTTATAGGAGTCCACCCATCGCCAAGTTTCGATCTCGGGGCGGGTATATTCCTCGAAGTCGACGAAGATAGGTATTGTTTAACATATACAGGAAATCTTCCTGAGGAATCTTTAGGGTATCTGGATGGATTCGTCGCTCATACGAAGTTACCGACTTATAGGAGTCCACCCATCGCCAAGTTTCGATCTCGGGGCGGGTATATTCCTCGAAGTCGACGAAGATAGGTATTGTTTAACATATACAGGGAATCTTCCCGAGGAATCTTTAGGGTATCTGGATGGATTCGTCGCTCATACGAAGTTACCGACTTATAGGAGTCCACTCATCTCCAAGTTTCTATCTCGGGGCGGGTATATTCCTCGAAGTCGACGAAGATAGGTATTGTTTAACATATACAGGGAATCTTCCCGAGGAATATTTACGGTATCTGGATGGATTCGTCGCTCATACGAAGTTACCGACTTATAGGAGTCCACCCATCGCCAAGTTTCTATCTCGGGGCGGGTATATTCCTCGAAGTCGACGAAGATAGGTATTGTTTAACATATACATGGAATCTTCTCGAGGAATCTTTACGGTATCTGGATGGATTCGTCGCTCATACGAAGTTACCGACTTATAGGAGTCCACCCATCGCCAAGTTTCGATCTCGGGGCGGGTATATTCCTCGAATTTAACGAAGATGGGTATTGTTTAACATATACATGGAATCTTCCCGAGGAATCTTTACGGTATCTGGATGGATTCGTCGCTCATACGAAGTTACCGACTTATAGGAGTCCACTCATCGCCAAGTTTCGATCTCGGGGCAGGTATATTCCTCGAAGTCGACTTATAGGGGTCCACTCATCGCCAGTAAATGGTGTGATTCATCGTTCTTAGGAGTTATCAGATATATAGTGGTCCTCTTATGGCCAGGTTTCGATTTCGGAGCCAGTTTCTTTCTCAAAGTTGACGAATTCGTGTTCGTTTAAGGTTTCTGAGAAGTAAAATGTGTGTTTTTTTGTCAATCCGTATGCTTTGGCTTAGACCAATAAATGATTTGTTTATGGTTGGTTTTTTGGTAATTTTATCTGATCTAACGCACCAAAATCAGGGGGTGCAAAACTACTAAAATCTAACGGTGGGGAAGGCTTTTGGTTTTGTTAGAAAGTGTGTTTCTTTACCAATCCGTATGCTTTTGTGAAGACCAATCAGAAAATTGTGTCTCTCCCGCCCAAAAGCCCGCCAGATTTGGTCACGTGTCTGCTTCAGAATTTTTCAGACATTATTTATTTTTGGTCCACCGCAACGTGTCTTCACCGCAACGTGTCCCCAAAATTTTCAGTACACCCGCTCAAATTCTAAACACATCGAAATTTTCATCAAAATCACTGAAAGAAAAAAAAAACGAAAAAGAAAACCCTCTTCACTATGAAAAACCCTCTCTCACCATCAGAATTTTTTTTTTCTCACCAAACAAAAACCCTCTTCACTATGAAAAATCTCTCCATCAGAAGCAGTATCTCGATCTAAATTTCTTAAAAGATTACCCTAACTCAGAAGCAATATCTCGATCTAAATCTCTCAAAAAACCCTAACTCAAGCAATCTCTCAATCTATTCAGAAGAAACTCAAAGGATTAATCTCTCCAACATAATCATATCTCACCAAGGAACTCAGGGTTTAGGGTAATTTCTCGAATCTCTCATACTCTCAAATCTGAAGAGTAATTTCTGTTCCAGTTTTCTATTTTAGGGATTTTAAAATTTTGTTTTTTTTTTTCCTCATGCAACTTAAGTTTTTGTTGTTTCATGATGAAATTTAAATTGGGTCTTTGATTTTGGTCTTTAATTTGGGGATTCTTCAATTTTGGTCTTTGATTTTCATGATGATTTTTTTTTGTGTGGTTATTTTGACACATAAATCCTCAAAGTTAGTATGAATTTACTTCCGGCAATAACTTAACATCAAAATCTGATCAAGAGAAGGTCAGTGGACTGCTGTATGATAAAATTTTACTGCTAGGTATATGATAATTTCTTCATACTAGTTTGAGTGTACGAGTTTGTATAAATATTCGGTGGCTAATTAGCCTATCACATTGTCAGCTGTAAGATGAGTTTTGATTGTATGAATGGTCAGTAAGCACACCTATATTCATTGATGCTGGTATTTTAACTTCTTGTTCAAGCTCTTTCCCAAGCAATTCTAACTGGAATCATGTTGTTGATATTATCCTTAAGATTGTTGAGTACTTGAATTATTATCTCCGGGTATACTGAAATTTCAGAAAAGAAAGTTGTTTCTGATTGAATGTCCTTTTCCATGAGAGAATACTATGGTGGTTAGTTTTTCTCCTGATTCTAGTATGTTTCGGGAGAATTTTTGATACCTTTCTTGAATTTTTGACACCTATGTTAGAGAAAATGACTTTTAACTTCTTGTTCTCTCAAATTGTCTGCCTGCCTTTTTGATAAGGAAGTAAAGTTAGTGAGAAAACAGGGAGTTAAAAGATGCTTTATGTCCTTTACATCTCAATAATCTGGAATGATAAATTTCTCGTGCATTACCTTTTTTTTCCAAATTGACCTGTATGCAATATTTTTGGTAGCTACCGCATTGCTCTCGTGGTCTATGTTTGTTGTGTGAATGCTCACTAAGCTTATCCTTGGTGTATGATTTGTGTGTTCTAGCTCATTTCAGTTAAATTGCCTTATGCGCCATTGTGAGTATATTTGTGCCCAAAGCATGGAGTTTAAATTTTTAGCCACTGTGACCAGGCCTTGTGTTTGGAGCTGCATGCATTAGACCCTGTATTTCCTCCTTCGAGGCCAACATTTTTTTTCTTTTCTCTTTGGTTAATGATAATCATGGCCTTTAACAGAACTCATTCCTGTTAGCTTTTGATCCATATTGATTGTTCAATTCTATTTTTGCAAGGCATAACTGCAATAATGTACACCAGCAGGGAAGCAGTAAAGAAGAGGATGGTCAAGCAGTTAGCGATAAAGGTATAAAGACTTTTCATCTCAATTTCAGTGTAAAAAATTATCTTTACCTTCTCATTTTAACTAAGCTATGCATTCTTTTTGCAGTTGAAGAAGACTAAACAGTCTGCGGCACCATCTATTTCACATACACGATCATCCCCAAGGAACAAGAAGTCAAGCGATAATGCATCTCCATCTGAAAGTGCTCCGCTAACTTCCAAGTTGCAGACTAGCAATGATTCATTAAATATGAAGGACATCCAGAAGTTTGCGATAAAGGTAAAGACTGTTTAACTCAATTTCAGTTAACAAGCTACTTTACCTTCTCATGTTAACTGACTAAGCTACAGTTTTTGGCGGTGAAAAACAAGATGAACACTCAACAGTCCCCTACTGAAAGTGCTTTGCTCACTTCAGAGTTGCAAACGCCGACCAAAAAAAAGTCCGAAAAACCATCACTTTCAACTGCATGTAGGCGGTCATCACCAAGATTCAAGAAGGTACCAGAAGATGATGCTGAACCATCTCCGAATGCAGCACAAGTCAGGCGAACACCAAGGAATAAAAAGGGAACAGAACCAAGTGATGTTGTTTCTCCATGTGCAACAACAACTCCAAATCGTCGCAAACAATTTGAAAGTGTTACACTGGCATCACCACCTACAAAGAAAAAAGCTACCACCAAGAATAATTTGCAATCTGAAAGTGCTCAACATACAGAGTCAACAACTACCAAGTCCCAGTCTAAAAGCTCCAAAGGAGATACTGCAAATTCTGGAGTGGGCCGAAAGAATGTAAAGCGGAAACATCACACAAGCAGCACGGGCCCATGTTTGAATGTTCGACTAAGGGATCCAAATGACACACTTGCAGATTTGCAAGATGAAGAGGAAGAGGAAGATGAAAATCTACATACCCGAAAAGCTATGGAAGATGATAACTCTGACCATGTGGAGCCTCATGCGGAAGAACAGAATGATAATGGTAATGATGATGAGCCTGATCTGGAGAATGGTAATAGTTCTGGTAATGATAAAGGTGAAGAAGGAAACGAAGCGAATAAAAGAAAATATGTTCCACGTGGCCCAACTCAGATGCATGCACTAAAGTTGGATGATGTTGTGCCGAAGAGAACAATTACCTTCAACGCTAAGGAACAGCCGATTGGTGATCCCTCTGTGCAACTGGCTAGTGTGCTAGGGGTGCTTGTTCGAAAACTTCCTTTAACTTTCAGGGATTGGAGATGTGTCCCTATTGAAGCAAAAGAAAACATATGGAAGGTGGTCATGGTACGGTAGTTCATAACTTTTTCTCTCTTTTCGTTTACTAAACAACTATTTAATTCATAGCGTATTATAATTAAAATTATTTACTTTTATTTGTAGAACCGATTCATAGTGCCCGAGTGTTTCAAGGCATATTATTTCAGCAAGATGGGAGCTTATCTTAGAGAAGCAAGGTCAAGGAAAGCTGGTTTGGTAATCGATGTTATCGATCAGTTTCAAGGGGAAGAAAGAAATCAAAGGCTGGAAAAGCTAATGCCTAGGACAATGACTGTTAGGCAGTGGGAAGAATTTGTGAAACATGTAGACTCTATTGACTTCAGAGTAAGTTTTTCTATTATAATGACTGACTATATTGGAGAATTTAAAAACTTTAAAAGTCTGTCGAATGATGATGTCTCTATTTTTCTTTTCAGGTAGCAAGAAAAAAAATGCAAGAAAAGCGTGCTAAACACAACACCCCACATACCATAAGTCGACTAGGTTTTGCGCGATTGGAGGAGGCCTTGGTATGTTCACCACGTGAAAGCTATTGCATCATTCTAAATATAATTTCTTGGTTATTGTGACATTATTTATGCAATTGCAAAAATTTAGATGCTTATTCGTATAGACGTTTATTGCTTGGTTATTGTGATCTCTGGCCTTTTAACTGGTTGTGGATTGTAAAGCCGTTTATGATGGATCATTTCATTATTCAGATCACGACCTGTGGTTTACTTTTAACTGTTGTAATCTAGCATTTGTTTTCATGTTAGTATCATAGCAAATATTCATGTTTGGTTGTTGACTTCCTTAAGAGTTTAGAGTTCAAAGCCCACACTAAGCCACTAATGTGTACATATTTTAAGGCGGAATTATCAGATTTTTAGATAACATTTGAACATGTTACATCTCACAATTCTCTACAAGGTTGAATCTTAAAAATCCTTGAAGTTTCTTCTTAGCATGTATCGTGACTTTAATACCATGTTGTTATGCTAATCTTAATGATTGTCATGTATTGATACATTTATTTGGCAGAAAAAAGAACTAAACACAACCAATGGGATTGATCAAGTCATTTTATGGAAACGTGGTCATACACAGCGCAAAGGAAAGATTCCACATCCTGGTGTTGTAGAAGCTTTTGTAAGAAATCTTCTCCTCTTCCTTTGTGTGGCTTATGTGTCTTCTTTAAAAATGAGAAAATATCTGATGTTTTACACAATTAAACAGGAAAAACTTGAAAAAGCTCAAGCAGAGCATGGTGAAGATGATATTCTTGCAAAGGCCTTCGGCGAGGACAAAACTACAGGGAGACCTAAAGGAATTGGTTTTGGAGCGACACATAAAAAGGTTGCTGCCCAGTCCCACTATAAGTTGCTGATTACAGAGTGTCAGGAATCCTGTAGAGAACTGAATGATCGGTTGGTGCAGATATAGGTGAGAATTTAAACTTGACTAGTTCTTATTTTCATGATGAATTCAAACTTGATTGTGACCCACATACTGCTGATATTGTCTTAATATAGGAAAGGAACTCAAGGTGTGTTTGCAACGGAGTATCACCCTCTCGCAGGTCAAGTCCAAAAGCCAGCAACAACCAGGAGGCTAGCACTAGCAAGACTGTTCTCGGCGATGTTAGAGCCTCGACTCATACCACCCCAAGTCAGGTCCAAGTGCCAGAGAGATTCCAACCTTGCAAGCTGTTAAGCTGGTACAAGGAGGGCGAAGTGGTGGCGGAGGCTGAGATTGTTGAAACAGATCCAAGTAAGGATGTACATGGAAAGCCAATAGGTTTTGGAGCCTACTCTGTATGTGTGAAGGTTGCTTATGTGGAGGATGCTCCTGTCTTCAAGGAGACTTCAGAAGCCAAATTTGTTGGTGAAGCTGTTTCAGGTGTTATCACATGGCCCAAGGATCGAATTTCCTACGAGTAAACTTTCTTAATCATCTTTGATATTTTGTGGAAGACTTCACTTTTTCATAACAAACATCATCACTGCCACTTTTTTGTATGTTTTGTGTATATTACATGGGTATGTGAATGTTTTTGTGTATATCACATGGGTATGTGAATGAATCTTTCAGTTACAGTGGGTTTAGTTTAATTTGAATGAATCTTTCAGCTTTAGATCCTGTTTATGTTTCAGTTTAATCTAGTTGGTTCCTCACATTTCACAACACAAACAAGGTGCCAAAAGTGAAATATGTATATAATGGGCCTTATTCACATATAGAGTGTTGTGTTAGAGATTTCCACTACCCAACCAAGATATTGTGAAATAGCATCTTTACTAATAATAACAGTTGTTTTATATCTTTCTAAGATACCTTACTTGTGTTGTCCATGATAGTCCTACAATACTAGTAAGAGTGGTGTTCAAAAAATTCTACTACACATAGAATAGTTGTATCATGGTGGTTTTACAATTCCCACCAACTGTAGCGACTCTAATAATCACAATACTAATAGGTGTTGTGTTAAAAAAAATTACTACCCAGTATAATGATTGTAAAAATAAATCTTGCAATATAAGTAAGAGTTGTTTAGTACAGTTGCACAACTCTAGGAAGTGTAATGACAATTGTATTCACAATACTAATAGATGTTGTCTTAAAGTTTTTAACTACAGAACCCAGATATTGTGAAAAACTTTATTACAATATAACTATGTGTTGTACAAGATAGTTCCACGATACACTACTTGTGTTGTCCAAGATATTCCTACAACAACATTCAAGGGTTGTGTTAGGCTTTCTAAAAAAATCGAAAGAGAATCACAACTTTGTAAAAATATTGTGGAACCATGAATCACATCACCCTTTACAACACTTAGACAAGTATTGTAGAAAATCTTGGACTTTCTACAATACCCCACCTACACAATACATAAAAAAGCGTTGTAGTAGGGGTACTACAACCCTAATACAGTGTTGTAAATGATGATTTTTCCCGTAGTGAGTCATAAATTAGCAGGATAGTAACTTGTGGTGCTTGCATCCAAACACTTAAACACACTAGCATCCAATAGCAGAACTTGAAGGAGCAGCAAAAATAGTGGTTGATGCAGTAAAATAGATAACCAAAATAGAGAGACAAGGCAGACAAGTGAAATCCAATCAGCTGTAATGAACTGCAAGCAATGAAGCATACCAACACTCACTCTCATAACCGTACAGCTGAAGTATTAAAGACCTCATGACGTTGGATGGATAAGGTTGATGCATACTTATTAAGAATTAGCAATAAACCACCAAAATAAATGCATACTGTGAAACGAAAGTGACTGCAAACTTCCAATACCAGCCACAAACAACATGAAGTCTTTTGGCTCATTAAGAACTAGCTCCGTATGGTAAAATTACAAGCAACAAATCACAAGTCTCTGCAACCATGATCTTATTGAAACAACATTATTCGCAAACAAAGAAATATTGAAAACAACAAGCCAAAGATGAAGTTGTTTATAGAAAGAACTTATTAAAGTACCCATATTATTCACCAACAGAAATAACGAAACCAGCAAGAAAGAGATAATCTGGCAGTATTCGGCAACATGAAAAACAATGGAAAAGATAACTAAACCAGGCTACATCAGAATTGAATGTAGACTCATCATAGAGAACATCAGACTGGACTTAATATAACTCACCAATTCCAATCCCATAACAGCATCTTCAGTTTCACCATTAAACTTGCAAGCCAACTCACTCGTGATCTCAAACATGACAAGGACTGTACCAAAGTAGCACTAACAGGATGAACTGATAATAAGCAATTTAAGCACTTATAGAGCAACGAAAACTCACTCCATACACTCATCAATGCACATCTGCGATTTAAGAGGATATTTTCCTCACTTTCAAATGGAACAACATTAAGCTTCTCTCTAATCTAGACAATGTGTAGCAGAGATAGGCATGCTCAGATTCAAAAGTGCCAGGTATCAGCACAAGTATGACTTGATAAAAGAACTAGTTACCACAAACCTAGTTATGATGAAAGCAGATTTTGAAGACATAATTGTCTGTTGTTGAGTTAGTGATGTAGAGACTGAACACATGATGTTAAAACTAAAGTAATCTAAAGATAAAGTTTGAGATTACCAGCAGAGACTCAAATTTCAGTTGATGAGATAAGAAATTTCAACCCAAAACAACCAAACTGGAAATTGAAATACCAAGAGCTCAAACCCTGAAACTGAATTTTAGCTTCAAAATACATGCTTAATCCTCTTGGACGTTGCAATACCAGCATAAGGATCAAATTCAACTTCACACTAAGAACCATCAGTAATCACAACTCCATACTAGCTCCATGAAAACTTCAAATTGAACTCTATAAGCAGCAAGAATAAGATAAAGAGAACTCAAACCTTTTGAATCAGCACAACTCTAATACGAAATTCAACTCAGAATCATCATTAGAAACACAAGATTCTTCAACACCTTGTTGATGGCTGCCTTGAAATAAGAATTGAGACCAAACTTCTCAATCTTCTGCTGAATCCAATCAGTGGAACGGCTTTAAGTTTTCGCCCTAACTATACCTTGGTGTAGCGAGCTAGAACACGCTCAAACTCTCTCAGCATCAGGAATCAAGAACAACAACCTTGATTAAAAACTTAGATTGCAGAATACAACCTAATTATGATGAAAAACTTCTGTTGAAGATGAATTGGAAGATGTTGATGTAAGAAAATCTAGATATGAGATTTTAATTCTGTGTAAGATGAAAAAAAAACTGCAAATTTGTATGAAGAGCAAGAAGAGTTTGATGAAGAACAACAACAGATGCAATTGAATTAAAGAGAATTAAGGTTGCTACAGCCCTCAGAAATTCTTGATTTCTGAGTCTGATACCAGGATAACATTTGATAAATCAAATGTCTACATTGTATTGGAGACGATTTTAATCAAAGATTTAGTTAATAGAAGAAGATTATTTTAGATACAGGACAGACTTGAGTTTTATATACCCAGACTCGATTCTCTCCTCTTCACATTAGTTTCACACGTACATACGGCACACACACAACACACTCACACTCTATGCTGTTACTATTTTCCTATTGCATCAATATAACTTGAATAACTAAAACGAAGATGTCAAAACGTAAAAGATCAAATGATAAATATTTTAAAAGATCAAATGATAAATATTTCTAGTTGAAATTAATTACCATTCTTTCTCAACCAAGATAATTCCGCCATGAGTGGAAACAACACCAATTTCCCCCGAGATATTTGTCAACACAATATAAGCGAAACGCACACTGCTAAACCCGTATGCACCAAGCTCATTTAACCTAAAGAGATATTTCACCTGGTTTGTCTTGCTTTGGGAGGTTCTCCTTCTGTAACCTATATAAGATGGTTTTGTAACATACCTTTAATTAACTCGTTGGAGAAATATGTGAACTCCTTTTGTTTATTACACTTCCAACCCCATTTAACCTAAAAATCTCTCAATTTCATTAAAATCTCAAGAAAATCTCAATTTCGAATTTGCCTAAAGATTGCCCAATCCATGACGATTCGATTAGTTTTCCTGAAATCATTCCTGATTGGAACGAATATGAATCGATATGGATTTGTTAACGGGAACATGATTTGGGGTTTCCTTCTTTCGTTCTGCAGCTTCTGAAACTAAAAAAATTAGTTTAGACTTGAAAGAAAAAACAAAACCAGAATTTTATAAAATATGGGCTTCTCAATGTTATTTGCATAATATATGGGTGCGCCAACCAAGTTTTCCGACGCTGAGTTTAACAATGAGAAAAGTTAGAAAAATGGGTCTGGTGGTAGTTCTCACTTTCCGGAATGGTCGTGCTTGTATGGCCCAACAGTGAGTAGTCGTGGCATTTCCGGCCCAACACTTTAGTCTAGTGTAAACCCTACGTATTTAAGACCGTCCTGTGTGCACAAAACCCTAACTTCATCCTGCAATATAAACCCTAACTTATCTCGAGCCAACCAAATTCCATTCTTCGTAGAAACTATGATGAAGAAAAAACTCGGATTGCCAAGCCTACCAGGAGATATTATCAACGTTATAGTTATTAGGTTACCAGCCAAATCAGTCGTAGGATTCAGGTGTGTATGCAAACTCTGGTTAAAGTTACTCAAAAACCATGATTTTATCAAGACGCATCTGAACCATTCTATTGAAAATAACAAGTACAATATTCTTCTTAAATCGACATTATATTTGGACAGAGTTGCACCATCGTCTTCTTATTATGTCGTAGATTTTGATGCAGCTTCGGCATCATACTTGAGTAATAAGGCTGTCAAGATTGATGTACCATGCGAATTTGTTAGTAGTCACACATGTGTTGGTTCATGTAATGGCATATTATGCTTCTCTCGTCACACTTTATTTGATTCGGTTACAGTTTGCCTATGGAACCCATCTACTCAAAAATATAGGGAGATAGTTAAAAAATCATTTAAAGGAAGTGATGTGGCGTATGGGTTCGGTTACGATTGTAAGATTGATGATTACAAGTTGATACTAATACTTGATAACAATTCTAATTATTATACATTATCTGCTGAAATTCATGTTTACACACTAGGTTCAAATTCATTGAAGAAAATAGCAGGAAAAACTCTTTCTGTATATCGAGATACATATTCTAGTTATCTTTTAAATGGAGCCATGCATTGGTTGGCAAGAAAGCATGTAGTTATCGAGGATCAACTAGCAGTAACTAGGGTTATAGTTTCTTTTGATGTAGCTGAAGAGACAACCAAAGAAATCCAATTACCAAGTTGCTTGTTAGATGAAAGATACAAGCAGCTTAGTAATCAAAGGATGGGTGTACTTGGAAAGGACCTTTACCTCTCAGTTCTTCTTTTAGAAGACGTATTTGAGTTATGGTTCATGAAAGATTACGGTGCTCTAGATTCTTGGACTAAGGTTCTATGTATTTCACAAAAGACAGAAAATATTTGTATCTGGAGGACGCTGTCATATTTCAATAAGAACCGCGAGATCCTATTCAGCTGTAATCATTTACAAGGTAACCAATATCAGAATGCTTTGGTCTCATATGACTTGAGAAATGGAAGATTAACATGTCTGATTACTGATGATATGCCGAAAACTTTTAGTGCAGAAACTTTCATCGGAAGTCTAGTTTCCCTTCCTTCGAGCGAGTGAATTCTTAAAGTCATGTTCATATACAAACAAACAAGAATAAATTTGATTGCACGATCTTAAATTTCCAAGGAAGAAGTACCAGCGATATTGGAATCCATAATCAAATTATTCATGGAATGATGCATACAGAGCTTGAGAAGGATCTATATGCTCAATTTCAGCTATTTGTCGTCGATGGAGATGTCATTCATCTTTGAGAAGGAGTAGAAGAGATCATATCAGCTACATGATGTTTTTCGGAATTATAATCCAAACACGGTTTACCTTAATCCTAATACTTAGGAATTATTGAACAAATTTATGTAGAGATGCTAGACGTGTGAAGAAGGTGTCCTAGTCTTTTGGAAGTGATTTTCATATCGCGGATGTGAAGCGTGGATCCTAACAAATAGGAGTTTATGGTAGTTATTGGGTTAGTGTTGAAAGTGTTCTTGTAAGAGCCTATATAAGGCATAGCCTGTTGGTTACACAAATGTATGCAGAGCGTCTTAGCAATGTAATCTTTATGTGAGTTTTTGCTAATCTCTCTCTCGCTCCTCTCTTGATCCATGAAATCCAACAATGTTTGTGTTTCGTTATGTTTTTCAGCACTCAAAGAAACTAGATTGTGTGTTATTCAAAATTAAAAAAAAATCGTAATAATGTTATTCTCTTAATCGTATATCTTTGTGAAGAGACAGAGCGAGTTATTGGGTACCACGTATCCTAATAGTGTTCGCATAACCAAATGCACGGTGATTGTTTTTGTGCGAAGTTAGTTATGTAAAATCATTTCTAGCTAACAAATTCTTGAATAAATGGAGTTAAACTCCACTGAATTTGCTTGTGTGATCTGTTTGGCTTTGCTAAATTCATAAGAGATGTAGATGCTAAAATGTTTCCTTTTTCATCAAAATGGTGATATATTCTCTAATTCCTAAATCTTGCAACAAATTAATTTCCGAGTATAGCTGGGAATCCTTTTTATTATTTTGGCTGCTATATAAAACCCTAAGCATTTTTCAATAAAATCTTCAACAACTCATAAAATCTATCAGGTATATTCTTAATTTCTATAGTTTTGCTTCTCATATACATGTACGAATACTGCATCTATTAATTTTATTTTCTCTGTATGTCTAGATATTTTAATTGATTATGGGCGGCCCAGCAAATCCACTTGATTCCGATCACGAATCGAGTTTTGAAGCTAGGAATTATGATGTTGGTGATTGTATCGAGTATTCTGTGGAAGATGGAGTTCCTCCTAAGATGTATGTGTGGGTGAATAATATCCTAGTGCCAAAACCGTATGTGAATTTGTACATGAGGATGCATAGCGCCCATGGGACTATTTTCCACCACGTTGGTATTTTTACTGGAATGGAGGGCGTTGCCTTGTTTAAGTTCAAGGTACGTATGTATAGGAAAATCTTGTGGGTCGTCGACTGTCTCTGTAAGTTATCAGACGCACTATATAAAGCTAGTAGCCGTATCTTAGATCGTTGTGACAAAATCATAAAAAAAGCTGAAGACTTAGACTGCGCTGTAATTTGGATACGGTTGTGGCTAGAAGAGCTTCAGGAGGATTATGCTAAAGAGTTTGGAGTATAACGAAGATTAAGGGAGAGATTTGAGTCCGAGAAGTGTGTTTTTTCCTGCATTTATAATTTTTTTATTTTTTATTTTTTTGAAGTATTACATATATTATTCTATCTGCACTCTAAGACATTTCATCCTTTCTCGCTCTAGTTTTGATTTTTCAAGATTATTAATGAATTTGGCAATTAAATGTTAATTACGGATTTTATTTCGTTTGATGCTAATCAAGACACCCTTGAATTCGAGTCGGACCTCTTTGGAATCTTACCCCTTAAAGGCCTTGACAAAATAAGCTTTCACGTTCAACGGTGATGAAACCCTAGCTTCCTATTGGCCAAAATAGTCCTTTTATAATATAGAATCTATGGTGAGGAGTGAGGACATTTGGCATAACTCTGTTAGTCGGAATATTAAAAATTGGGTTACACTTTGTTTACATTAAGTATTTAACCGTCCGCTAATAATGTCGTCAACAAAAAGAAGGTGGACAACACTTCTATTAGATTTTTTATCTAATTTATTTATTTACACGGTATTTATATCAAATATTTAACTTACCTAGTAACACCGTCTTAGGTGGAAAATACTTCTGTTAAACTACGGAAATTTTTCCAATACAAAATCTTTCCACGACGAAAAAATTACCTTATTTTCGGGTTTCCTGAATCAGTACCAGTTCCTGGTATTAATAAAGTTTCGATTCTTCCTGAGCACCGCAGAAATTTGATTTCTATCATTGATAGTTTCCTAAACATTACTACACAGTTTTGTTTTATGAATTAAGTTATCTTTGCTTGATCAATGCAGAAATTGATTTCATCCATAGTTTTTTGAAGTATCGTCCTTTCTGTAACTAATATAAGGTATGAATTCAATTATGTGTTTACAATAATAAGAATATAAAACAAAGGACACCAGATCGGGTCTATGTTGGTTACCTGATTCGTGCAGCTGTAAAAACTAAGGAGGCGTTAACAAGGAAGAAAATTTTTCTCTGATAAATTTTCTTCTGGATTTATATACAAGTTTGAAAGTTTCAAACATTTGATTATTAAGTGCATTCTCACCTCAACTGAAAGTAAGTACCATGTCTTCACTGTCAACTGTCAAAATGTAGAGTTCTTTCTACAATCGTTAGTGTTTCTATCATGTCCATTTCATACACAGTATATCATAACAAATTGGAAATAAGTCAAATCATATTGTTGATTCTAGCTAGCTAGCCAGGTAAAGTAACGAGTAATGAGGTATGAGGATCTGCCCCCATGAGGGATCCTGACGCTTTTCTGATAACTCTGAGGTAATCTCTGTCTCTCTGTATTCACGCAATATCCGAAGACGTGCTTGACATCATAATTGGCAAGAAGTTGGTGTTTGGTAAACTATTTGAACCTTCATTTGGGTATGTTTATAGGTGAAAATAGCTTCTGCTGATTTCGGTAATTGCAGGTGTGGAAGTGAGAAACAATATAAACCATAAACAATGTACTGCAAGGGAGTACTTTAGATTCGAGAGATCAATATGTACAAGTCCGTCCTAAACCAAGAAATGGTCGTTCCAGACTTGCTTCGGTCACAAAGTGAAGGAGAAGGGTTGGTTTAGGGAGGGAAGCGAAGAGAGTGTTGAGGCCATAATAATTCTGGAAGATAAGTGCTTGACTTGTATCACAAGGTGAGAGTTTTGAGAAAGCTAACAAGAGTTGCCTTTTTGAGTATGGTATTTTACCTAACCAAGAACTCGTGTCTCTGGTGGAAATAGGTAAGCCTACTTATACAAGTCCAAAAATAAACGTACTCTGGCCTCTTAAGAAAAGAAAACAGATGAGTTAAATGGGAAGAGGTGGTAACGCCTGGTATTAATGGAATTTGATGGAATTGATATCCCATAATGAAGGAGAGTTTCACCGTTGCTTCTTGCATTTACTAACCCCCTTAATCTTATTACACTATCTTGAAACGGGAATTTGTGTATGACGCACGCTATAGACCACCAAACCAAAACCCTAATGAGCATCCCCCAGTTTGTGTTGATGTCTCAAATGTTTTTGGAAAACATGGAGCATGTTGCTGTGGCTTGGAAAGTCAATCTAGGGAAACTTGCTAGCCTGGTGACCTTCGACGGTCGAGATTCTGCATCTTGAGAGGATGGGAAACCGTTGATCGTTGCGCGCCTTTGTTTTTGGTAGCCACATAGTGGTGGCGCGACTAGGTTGGCATGCCATTGGCATGGCATGGTTTGGCATGGCCAAACTTAGGTTTTCGGGCCAAAGGTTACCATGTGTCATCTGGTAAACTTGTATGGCTAGGATTTGCTCCTGGGATTGAAGGGCAACCGTTGATTGTTGCATGCCTTTGTTTTGCTAGCCGCGTAGTGAGGGCCAACGTGGTGGCGCGGCTAGATTTTGCATGGCATGGTTTGGCGTGGCCAAACTTAGGTTTTCGGGCCAAAGGTTACCATGTGTCGTCTGGTAACCTTGGATGGCAAGGATTTGCTCCTAGGATTGAAGGGAAACCGTTGATTGTTGCACGCCTTCGTTTTGGTAGCCGCGTAGTGAGGGCCAACAGGGTGGCGCGGCGAGGGTGTGTTTAGGCTTTGCATGTGGGGAAAAGGGTTCGCCTTGGGCGTGTCTAGCTTTGGATAGGTGCGATTTTGTCTTGGCATGTCGGTCCAAGGGTTTTCCATGGGCGTATGGCGTGGACATGGCCAAGTCAAGGACGCTTGGCTTGGCATGACGTGACTAGCATAGCTAGGGACAAGGCAGAGTGCGTTTGGCATGGCGCGGCTAGCTTGGCTAGGTTTGGTTTGGCTTGGCATGTGGGGCCAAGGGTTTTCCATGGGCGTATAGCGTTGCTAGGGCCAACGAAAGGGCGCTTGGCTTGACATGACGTGACTAGCATGGCTAGGGCCAAGGAAAAGTGCGTTTGGCATGGCGTGGCTAGCTCGGCTAGGATTGGCATGTGGGGCCAAGGGTTTTCCATGGACGCATGGAGTGACTAGCTTGGGCTAGGTGAGGTTTTGGCTTGGCATGTGGGGCCAAGGGTTTTCCATCGGCACATGGCATGACTAAAGCCAAGGAAAGGGCGTTTGGCTTAGCATGTGGGGCCAAGGGTTTTCCTTGGGTGTATGGCGTGGATATATTTGGCTAGGTGCGTGACCAAGCTATGGTTTTGGGCCAAAGGTCGTGAGGTGACCTTAGACGGCCAGGATAGAAGGGAAACCTTTGATTGTTGAACGCCTTCACTTTGGTAGCTGCGTGGGGAAGGACATCATGGTGGCGCGGCATGAGGGTCCATGGCGAGATGTGTTTGGCATGGCACGGTCGATGTGGATGGCATGATTTTCCATTGGAATAGATGTGCGGCTAGCATGGTTGGCATGCTTTGGCGCGGTCGGTGTGACTGACATGATTTTCCATTGACACAGAGGTGCGGCTAGCATGGTTGGCATGATTTGGCGCGGTGGGTGTGGCTGGCATGATTTGCCATTGGCACATAGGTGCGTCTGGCATGGTTGGCATGCTTTGGCACGGTCGGCGTGGCTGGCATGATTTTCCATTGTCTGTAAAACACAATCGTATAATTAAAAACGTAGTTGCTTGTGTTCATAAAACCTTTACTTCAACAGCATATATTGGCATGCATGATTTATCAACTCACCATACAAATTCTGCTTCCAGAAACGTTGGAGGACTTAATAGAGGTCCAGAAGAAAGGAAAGGGGGAATTGAAAGACAAGACTTTCCTCTGGACTGCTCCTGCTGCAGGAAACTTCTCTGGAAAATGAAACACGCAAGTATCATGAATTTTGTACTAATATGAGGTGAATGCAATTATGCAACCAATCCTTCTTACCTTGACTAGAAGAGTCCTCCTCTTTTATCCTCCAATTTTCACATGGAATGCGCTGAAAATCGAAACAATAAAATCTTATGTTCACTACTAATACATATTACAGTAGCTACCAGGTAACAGAAAATGGTGACAAACATGAAATCTTTCATTCGAACACAAAGTTACAATGCAGTAAACATAGTTCGATGATTAGATTCTAAGTTAATTCTAAGTTTCTAGGTAAACATTTAAAAAGGCGACATAAACCAATATAACTATCAGTTCTCAGAAGTCTGTTGGCTTGTGCTTGATACTAATGGTTGTAATATTGATGCATCCTTTTATCCCCAAAAATATTGTTTGTTAAGGAAATTTTGCAAACGGAAGCAATTTTAACTAAGATTTTACATATTGTAAATTCAAATCCGCCCACTCTCTCTAAAATTTCTATCACTTACCCTCTAGAATCTCTCTCAACTCTACTACTGTCATGGAGTCATAGTTCGATATTCATCAAGGAAGGATTAGAAAAACAAAACTTCCTTTCGTTTTCATTGCAGAACGAATCATACATTATTGGATGAAGAACCAAAGAGGGTATGTTACACATTCAACTGAAAATAAAAAATCTTACGTTAACTTGTAGTACAGATTACACTATCTACCAGCCAAGAAGCAATGGTACCAACAAAAGCATATAATCAGGGTAAGCATGAAGCGCAGAACAGAGCAATGAATCAAAGAAAGCATCACCCACCAGCTTAACCAACTACATGTGATACAGTTTAAATGCATAATTAGTGGGTCTCAAGTGGTTTTGGTAACAGATCTTCCAAGCAAGGAAATCAACAACACAAGATGATAAACGAAGCATGGAAAATCATCACATCATCATCAACACTTCAGAGAGCTAACAGATCAAACATTTGAGCTGCATGAGGAAACTTCGATTGCAAACAAAAATCTCCATAGAAAACATACAAATCTACTTATGAAATTCAAAACCCAGAAAATACGATGATGGATAAATCATACATACCAATCCTCTGTTTTGTTCTTCTTCTTGTTCTTCATTTAAGATATTGAAGTAGTGATATTTCCTTTCAGCTGCTGGTTTCTCCATTTCATCAAACAATCAAAATCCCAAAGCTGTTACTTCAAAATAAAATGAATTTATCCCTCTCTTTTGTGTTTTGTCTCTCTCTGCAGATAGATGAATTAAAGAAACCCTGGTTTTTTATCTTGTCTTTCTCAGAGAATTCGATGAACAGTGTACGATTTTCGCCAAACCCCATCTTCCTAACAATAAATGTTAAACCCTTTCGTGGTGGTTTTTGATTCGACATCAAAATGAACAAGCTCACCAGCAAAGAGGACTCCATTGATTCACTTCAGCTGTTCTCTGTATTGCTTCATTTACTCCATAATTTATAATGGCACCTTTGTAGTCAATATAATTTCTCAGGGCTAACCAGTTGATAAGGAACCTGACTCAGTGAGTCTGCCATGTTATAAGTTGTAGGAAGTTGCCAATTTGACGTTTACTATTATCTGTGCTAATGGTAATAACTTGAATTTTCCTGCAAGTGCCAACTATCGTGCAATCTGCAATTACGGGCATGCGAAAAAAGCATATTAAACTTGAATAACTACCTAAGAAACCATGATTAATCCCATAATAATAAATATGTTTTTGTGTGCAAACTGGTTCAAATACATCTAAATGGAAGTTCAAGTAGTTAAACCATATAATGACTGATACTCTGAACAGCAGCTTCAGTAATTCTTGCACCGAATCATCCTGAAACGACTGGAACTCGATAGATATGGAAGTTCATTAAAAACTTTGCATCTGGAAGTCTATCAATGAGTTCAAAAATCACATAATCCCCAACTTTCAGTTTGTTGTAGGTGGCAAACTTGGAATAGCCTTTATTGAAAATGTATTGATATGCATATGAGTTGACACTAAGCTCCCAAGTGCGGCCTTTCCCATTTTGTAGCAAGACCTCGATACTTTCTTCCCCGCTTATTGGGTTTGATGCAAAATGTTCTCTTCCAAATTTTACCGGGACAGCCTATAAAGGAAAAATGTAAGTATTTGTTTAACAAAATGGTAGTTATTTAGCATGAATCATCTAATAGGCAAACAAGATTTATCAACTCACCATACGCTTCTGATAGGAGGCCTTCACACAGTTCCAGAAGAAAGGAAAGCGAGAACTGAAAGATAGAACTTTTCTCTTGACTACTGTTGCGGGAGGAAGCATCTCTGAAAAATTAATGAAACACAAATATTATCAATTTGGTATATTATGAGGTGAATGCAAACCATCCTTCTTACCCTCATTAACAGTGCCTCTCCGTTTTCTCCTTGAACTTTCACATGAGATTCCATGTCTCTTTCTTCCTTGCCCAAGTGGAGAAGGTACAGAAGTCACAAATTCTTCTCGTGGTCCATAAATCTCTTCCGCAGGAATTGGAGAAGCAACAGGAGTGAAGCATTCTTCTTTTGGAACAACGACTGGAACTCGATGGATGTAGAAGTTCATTAAATACTTTGCATCTGGAAGTCTATCAATGAGTTCGAAAATCACATAATCCCCAACTTTCAGTTTGTTGTAGGTGGCAAACTTTGAATAGCCTTTAGAGAAATAGCAATGATAATGAGATACATTTGAGATGACACGAAGTTCCCAAGTGCGGCCTTCCTCATTTTGTAGCAAAACATCTAGACTTTGTTCCCCGCTTATTGGGTTTGTTGCCTTAGCTGTAAAATGTTCTCTTGCAAATTTTACGGGGATAGTCTGTAAAGGAAAAATGTAATGATTTGTTTAAGAAAATGCAAGTTGTTTATGTCATAAAACCTATAGTTAAAATAGCATTTAATTGGTAAACAAGATTTATCAACTCACCATAAGCCTCTGATAGGAGGCCTTCACACAATTCCAGAAGAAAGGAAAGGGAGAACTGAAAGACAGAACTTTTCTCTTGACTTCTCTTGCTAACGCAAGCATCTCTGCAAAATGAAGCACGTATATTATCAATCTGGTATATTATGAGATGAATGCAAACCATCTTTCTTACAGCCATTAACAGTACCTCTCTTTTTTCTAATTGGATTTTCATATGGGCTTCCATGTCTCCTTCTTCCTCGCCAAAGTGGAGAAGGTACACAAGTGAGATATTCTTGTTGTGGTCTATGACTCTCTTGCGCAGGAATTGGAGAAGCAACAGCAGTTAAGCATTCTTTTTTCGGTCCACGACTCTCTTGTGCAGGGATTGGAGAAGCAACAGGTGTGAAGCATCCTTCTTTTGGTCTATGACTATCTTGCGCAGGAATTGGAGAAGCAACAGGAGTGATACATTCTTCATTTTGTCTGTGACACTCTTGCGCAGGAATTGGAGAAGCAACAGGGGTGAAGCATTCTTCTTTTGGTCCGTGAATTTCTTGCTCAGGAATTGGAGATAGAACAGGAGCAAAACACTGTACTTTTGGTCCATGACTTTCTGGCACAAGAATTGGAGAAGGAACAGGAGAAAAATACTCTTCTTCTGGTCCAAGACATTCAGGCGCAAGAATTGGAGAAGCAACAGGAGCAGTTGGTCCATGAATTTCTGGCGCGAGACTTGGAGAAGGAACAGGAGCAAAACACTCTTCTCTTGGACACCCATTTCCCTTGAAAACCTTAACGAGGAACTGCATTCCACCATCATGCCTAAACACTAGGAAATCATACTTTTTCAAGCAGTTCTCTTGCACAAATTTCTCCCAGCCATCCTCGAGGTAGGTTCCATTTTCAGTTTTGTTCACTTGTACAACCCAAGATGCTCCATTAGGACCCTGAAGAATTGCCCATTTACATGCTGGAGATTCTGTGGGTAATCTCTGACAGAATGCTACAGGAATGCGCTGAAAACCGGAGAAAATAAAATCTCATGTTCACTACAAGTAGGTAATACATATCACAGTTACCAGGTAACGAACAATGGTGGTAAACATGAAGTTATTCATTCCAATACAAAGCTACAATGCAGCAAACATAAAGTTGATCCCGAGAAGCAATCAGAGAGTCTTACTTGTGGAGTTTCTAGGTAAACATGGAGTTGTTTGCGTCATGATGACAGAAGGCGAAATAATTAAATCAATATAACTATCAATTCTAGAAATTCTACTGGCCTGTCTTTTATACAAATGCTCGTAATACTGGTGCATCTTCTCAAACTGGGGGTTAATAAAGAGTATAATGCATCCAACATTATGTCTCATGATCTAGAGGATGATCAGTTTTTCCAGACTTCTCCCGGTAAATGTTCTCTTAACTCTTTTTAGCCCCAAAAATGGATTGTCAAGCCGATTTCGCAAATCAGAGAAAAGTAAATTACGAGTTCTCTATCCATTAACTTAGCAGATTTTGCTAATGGGAGTAATATAAATTATAACTTATACTCACAAATTTTGGCCACCAGAAGACCTCTAGACTATCAATAACATGATCTCAAATCTCCCAAAAATCTTGTCAGTGACAATGGTTTGTTTCTTAACCAAGTCTTTTATATAGAAATCCACACACACCCCACCCCACACACGTTTCTCATATGCAGCACTTTCCCTCTCTAAAATTGCGACCTCTTACCCTCTCGAATCTCTCGAGTTTCCTACTCTCATAGTTTAATATTATTATTATCATGGATGGATTAAACAATCAAAACTTCTTGCATAAAAATCGAGGATATGTTACACATTCAACTGAAAATAGAAAATCTTATGTTTACTTCTAGTGCAGATTAGACTCGATACCAGCAAAGAAGCAATGGTACTGATGTAATCAGTGTAAACATGAAGTGCAGAACAGAGCAACGAACCAATTAAAGCATCATCAGCTTAACTAACTACATATCATACAGTTCAGATGTAAAAGAATGCATCTCTATATGAGTCTCAAGTTGTTTTGGTAACAGATCTTCTAAGCAAAGAAGCAACAACACAAGATGATGGAATGAAGCATAGTAAATCATCATTGCATACATATATCATACAGTTGAAGGATGGAATAAAGCATGGAAAATCAAGTTGTTTTGGTAACAGATCTTCTAAGCAAGAAAATGAATACAAAAAAGATGAATAAAGCATGGAAAATCACCACCATCATCATCACAGATCATTCCAACTTCATAGAGCTAACATATCAAACAGTAGGCTACATCAAAGAAACTTGATTGAAAAAAAATTAGCCCCAAAAATCAAAATGTGTCACAGTTACTTATACATACCAATCTTGTTTTCTGTTCTTCTTCATGGAAGATCTTGAAGAAATGATGTTTCCTTTCAGCTGCTGCTTCCATTTTCATCAAACAATCAAAATCCCTAAACTTCAAAAATCCTAGATAATTTTCCTCTTTCTCTTTCTCTTTCTCTTGCTTTGATAGATGGATAAGAAGATAAATGAAAACCTGGGTTTTAAATTTAATCTATGTTCATATATTTGAATGAACAATGTACGATTTCCTCCAAACCCCATCTTCCCCCTGCAATAAATCTTAAAACCCTTGTTGTTGTGGGTTTTTAATTTTTCATCAGAACTCAGCGTAGTACTCTGTTTCAGTAATAAAGAAGTGGGTTAAACCTTTTGATACAGAGAGCTTTCGTCCAATACGAGTTCACCAGCAAATGGGACTTCATTGACTTTGCTTCAGCTGTTTTCAGTATCGTCTCATTACTCTGTTTCAGAGGAAATAAAATAAAATAATCCTTTGACTCAAAAGTCAATTATGATAATTCCACCCTCATAGTCAATAAAACCTCTCCAAAGCCCAGGCCAATCAACTAGACTAACTCTCATTTTCCAAGAGTGATTGGTTAAGTATCTCGTCACTGATCTTATTTTGTCGTCAAAGAATGCACACGAAATCAAATAGCAAGATTACTTTTATATTTAGTTATGTAAAACTTACTCCCTCCTTCCCTAATTAGATGAGTTATTTGTAATTTGCACAAATTTTAAGATAAGAAAGAAAGTGGAGTATATTTAAGTATTTTTTACAATTATACTCTTATGGGCAATAATTAGTAAAATTTAGAAACGTTTTATCTCTTAAATTATACCACGGTTTTTTATAAACTTTATACGGTTGAAAAGCATTTTAAAACATCTACGCAACGAATATAAACATGACTATCAAATTATACATATTTTTTATAGAAAAAATAATCAATTAAAATGGTAGTTTTAGAAATATCCCCTAAGTTAGTGAAATAGCTTATCTATTTGTGGACAAAACTAAAAACCAAATAGCTCATCTAATTAGGGACGGAGGGAGTAGAACATATATGCATTGCAAGGTGTTCGAACAATAGAGCAGACAATGCTGTTGTCTGTAGATTTGCCAGTAGATTACAATTGAGTCGTATGCCTTCATAATCGGTTTTAGTCAGAGGACCCTAATCGAGCAGGATAATCAAACAAGGCTGGGGAAAATAAAAAAGAGAGAGATGACAGGATAATCTAACATTGTATATTACTTATTTTTGAGAAAAAAAAAAAGCTTTTCTTAAACATAGTCCACATTTTTATTATTGATAACCCACATGACCTAGTCAATTAAAATGACCAAGAAATCAAATTTGACCATTTATCGTTATTATCTATAGCCCACGATATCCAACTGGGATAGGTCTGATGATCCAACTCGTTCTTCTTCATTATATTCCATCAAGATGCCTTAAACCATAAAAGTATTTCTAGATTCTTTTATCTCCCCATTTTTTTATGATTAACACTACCCATTTCTTGTTTTTACCTTTCCAGAAAATCCAACAAAGTTCTTGGTTTAATTTTTCTCTGTACAAATGATTCATGCAAACCAATAAAAGAAATTTCATGAATTTCTATTTTTTCGTTCAACAGATTGAGAATCAGGAATGGTGTTATATCACAATTGCCAACACTTCTTAGTTCCTTTTCACAAGATGCGCTTATGCAAACGATGGTCGATCGACAGGGATGATAGATAAATGGAATCATGGACAGATTGCAAAACACTAGTTATTAACACTAGATTTTGTGCCCGTTCTACGCATCGGGCGGATCCCAAAACAATCCACTGTCACTTTTCTTTTCCTTTTAGCCATATTTTTGGTTTGGTGTGACATGGTTTCATCTCATCCCGTCGTGCATTTTTGACTTGGTGTTGGGAGGTTTCGTCACACTATGTCGCATTTTTGATTTGGTGTGGCTCGGCTTCACCCTGTCCTGTCGCTTAGGATTTTTGATTTGGTGTGGTTCGGCTTCACCCTGTCCTGTCGCTTATGATCTTTGATTTGATGTGGCTCGGCTTCGCCTGCCTCATCCCAATGCATGCAAATTTAGGATTTTTTATTTGGTATGGTTCGGCTTTGCCTCGCCTTATCCCGGTGCATTTTTGATTAGGTGTTCGAGCTCAAAACTATTGTAGGTAACTGCTTCCTATAGCTCCAAATCGGGTGCGACTATCATTGGCCTTACTAAACTTGATCAGTTTCGCCTGTTGCCAAATCGGGTTCAGCTCTATCTACAGAAAACCATTACGGATTTATAAGTTGGCATTTAGTAATTGGGAGTGCCCATACTGAAGAAGTCAAACCTGATTAACCGCCGGAGGGAGTTGGCAATGGCCAATAAATCTTGAAGCTTCCACAACTAAATCTTTTCCCCTGTAATCCACGTAAAAAACTAAGTAGTTGCCTACGGTACCTGTCTTCATAGTGAAGTCCTTAGTTATCCAATCTCAAATGAAACTCGTACAAATATTTAATGATATAAATCTTGCTTGCGATATTGTGCAAGACTGCAAGTCTTATATATTATATAACGCATCCAAATTCATTGCAGCAGTTAGGCCACAATCACTGGTACAGTATACCAAGGTCGACTGCCAAGTACTTGTGCACAGGCCGTCATGTGTGTATAGACAAACTAATGAGGCCAAACGTTAACACACCGTGATATGGCAAGACAATTATTTCTACCAATTAAATTAAGGGAAAATATATGACGATGCCATTGTTGCCAGACTAGGATATGACCTGAGTAGTTACCGTTTGTTCACGTTAGAGTCACTATCTCACATCACAATAAGTACAATTTTTTTGCCATTTACGTTGCTTTCTCGTTAGTTAGAAAATAAAATAGACAAATCCAAGAAATGAAAATTGCACTTTGATCCTATCATGGTAAATAAGAATCGCACATGCGTTCTAACAATGAAAAAAGAGAGATAGGTGATCACAAAAGTCAATTTAGGACAGTGTTATTCATGTTACAAAGGACCACTATCCAAGGGTTATTGGAAGAAAACTTGTACTCAAGTTAAATATCACATATAACAGGACTCTTCGGTACATGCCAACTCCATTTCACCATGAAGTGACAAATGTGTTTTTTATTTCCAAATATAATTTGGCGCAAATTGCAAATAAGGCAAAGACAGAAAAACAGGCGGCTTTATCTCGTGTTCTTAGAGCCTAAATACCACACCAAAATCCCATCTTGAGTTTAAACTGCTACATCTCCAAGGAGATTCAATTCGAGATCATTTTTACCATCGTTCTTGTTCTGCAGAAGTATGCATTCCCAAGTTGTAAACAGAGAACCCATTATTAGCTGTGAAGAACATAATACCATGCAAAAAGATATTGTTGCCATCACCATCTTTTTCCAATCTGAAATGTCTCTGCCTTCAACGATATTGAACTTATGATGATGTTTCAACCACAAACAGTAAGACATCATTTTATAACTAAATTCAAATGGCAGACCCTGCCAGCTATATATCACCATTCTCTCTGGTTGTGGTTGCTTAGAAAAGAATCCTACAGCCAAACTGCATAAACTTTTAAACATACAAATGCAGAAAAAGGTGGCAGCAACAAATTAATTTCTTATAAACTTGGATCCAGGGTGAAGGTTCGAGAACGCAGCTTCTAGAGAATAAAACAAAAAAATAGCCTATACCTACAAGAACGTCGGAACTTCTTTTAATTCTGCTCAACCAAATCAACCTAATGCTTGATAATATTCACAAGCTGGAATAAAATCACCTGCAAGAACATCTACACCATGAGAAGGTTGACCTGCTGTATCGAATTCTATTTCACTGTGGCATCAAAATATTAATTCTCCAGCAACCTTCAACGACATTCATTAACTCTTTGAGTTGATGATGATCAAAGGCTTCCATGATTTAGGTTTATGATAAAACTTTATAATTGCACGAACTTTGTAATCTCACAGATGTAATACGATGCGCATATATATATACATAAAGATAGGCTAATTAGGGTGAATTACCTATTTCCTTCTCTTCTTTAACACGAAATCCTCATTTTCTTAATAACCGATTTCCTTTTTTCGGTGAATCACGGATTTCTTTTTTCACGTTTTTTTTTTTCTTTTATTTATTTAACGTTTTATTTATTTATTTTTATTTAATGTTTTGGAAGTAAGTTTTGTCCACCCTAATTAAAATACAGTTAAGTATAGGTGTAAACACGGTGTAAAAAAATTATTTAAGCTCAAATTCTAAAATAAGTATTGTCCACCTACTTTTTTTGTCTACGCCGTTACTAACGAATAGTTAAGTGTTTGATGTATCCAAATTGTAACCAAATTTTAGTTATTAGAACCAATAGAGTTATGCCAAGTGTCCTCACCATTGCTTCTGCATTAGAAAAGGTCTTTCTAGGCCAATATGAAGCAAGGTTTTCATCACCGTTTAACGTGAGAGCTTTATTTGTCAAGGCCTTTAAGGGGGAAGATACTCCACATTTCCACAAACGTTAACACATTTTTAAATCTTTGACAGAAAGTATCACAATGAAAAATCCTTATCAAAAGGTGGAAACCCATTAAACTTCTCGACGAATTGAAAATAGACAGACTGTAGATCCATGAATGCCAATATATGGGAAGAACTCTATGAAAATTTGATATTCTATGGCCTGATCCTGATGAGAACATGGTAATTTATGTTAATTTTTTGATAACAAAATACAAGTTCTTGCAGCTAGCTAGGTTTTTGATAACAAACTCCTTTAGTTCCATAATTTAGTTTTACAAAAAAAATAAAAAATGTTGCTATAGTTTGATATCAATAAAAATAGGATAATAATAACAGCAGAAAAACAATAACGAAGAATGAGTTGGACCGGCCTTCTAATTATAAGTTTATTTCTATGGATAATAACATGAAAAGGTCAAATTTGATTTATGGGTCAATTTGGTTGACTTAGTTTCATGGGTTATCAATAATAAAAGTGTGGGCTATATTTAAGAAAAGCCAAAAAAATATGAAATGGAAAACAAGAGCACAAAAAAAAAATCAGAAGCAGTAGTTTGTTAAGCACCATCTTCGATCTTTTAAGTTTTAACTCCCTCATCTTACAGTCGTTAAAGCCACCGAGGTTCTTTATCTCTGAACACCCACGACTCTTACAGCTTAATTTCCTGTCAAGGAGGAGTAATGCTACGTTGACCGCGGTTTACACCAAGTCAATTCCCGTGAAAGGGAATGGACGGTCAGATGAAAGTCCAGGGGAGATTTGCAGGGGTGGGGTATAGGGTGGGGCCACTTTATTTTTTTCTCACTCCGTAGCCCTCACGGTACACTAAGCATTACTGGTCAAGGAGACCCCTTAAGAGATGGACCACTTCATATCCGCTGGCTGCGGCAGCTTCACCTGGCTCTTCCAGTGCCATGGTGCCCTTGACGCCGGCAAAAACATCTCCCCATCCGTGTTAGTATCAACATGGTTACCATTCTGATCAACCAGCGTCTCGGAGAAGCCAGGTCCAATATTAACTTCACCAAAAATATTGGGATGAGCCAAAAAAAAAAAAAAAAAAAAAAATGGATCAGATAGTTATATAAGAACATTAAATGAATCCACATACTTCACCAAGTCTTTTACATACAAGAACACAGCCCCCACTCTATTCTCATATGCAGCACTTCCCTCTCTAAAATTGCTATCGCTTACCCTCTCGAATCTCTCGAGTCTCTTACACTCGTAGTTTGATATTATTATCATGGATCGATTAGACAACCAAAACTTCTTGCACAAAACATCAAGTGCAAGAAGTTAAACATTCAACTGAAGATAAAAAGAAATCTTATGTTTACTTCTATTACAGATTAGACTATCTACCAGCCAAGAAGTTATGGTACTGATGTAATCAGTGTAAACATGAAGCGTAGAACACAGCATCGAACCAACAAAATAATCACCAGCTTAACTTACTATGTAGGTCTCAAGTGGGTTTTGGTAAATGACATCATTACAGACAAATACATATATATCATACAGTTTAAAGGAAAGAAACAGTAAGATGATGCACAAAAGAATGAAAAATCATCACCATCATCACAGAGAAATACACCATTCCAATTTCATAGAGCTAACAGATCAAACATTTTAGCTACATCAAAGAAACTTGATTGAAAAATACCAATCTTTTGTTTTGTTCTTCTTCATGGACGATCTTGAAGAAATAATGTTTTCTTTCAGCTGTTGGTTCCATTTTACACTTCCTCTTCCTCTTTTCTCTCTCTCTCTGATAGATAGGTAGATAAATCATAAAAGAAATCCGGGGTTTTGAATTTAATCTTGGTTCAGAGAGTTGAATGAACCCCATCAACCCCCTGCAATAAATCTTAAACTCTTTTTTGTTGTGGGGTTGTTCATCAGATCTCAGTGTACTCTGTTTAAGTAATAAAGAAGAGAGAATTTAATACTAGAAAATTGTTTGGACTCAAAAGTCAACACTCCATGATAGGGCTTTGACTTTTCTATACCCAACAGGCCAAAACCATAAGACTTTTATGACCGAAAATGATTTACATCCCACGGGTCCATTCCCGCAGGTTGTACCGCCCTCTCACAAATGTGTGGGATCCACACCAAACCCCCCCATCAGTCTGCCGGATCACTAGGTCTTTAGTATTTTGTGTCTTGCGGGACAATCCGCGGGAATAGGCCCGCAGGATGTCTATCACTTCCGCTTTTATGACACTTTTTTAAAATTTATTCCCTTCAAAGTTAAACCATGGTAAACCTGTTTATTTTTTTTGGTTTTTTTTTTTAATAGAAACGTTATATATATAAACTAACGAAGATAGTACGTAAGATTTTCAATTGCATTTTTATCAAAAAAATTAGAAAAAATGCAAGATTGATTAATTTTTTGTTGTAACTCCGTCGACATATGTTGAAGATTCTTTATTCTGACTTCCTTGGCGATTCTATCCGCGGCTGAGTTGAATTTTCTATTTGTAAATTTTACTTGAGCTTGAGGAAGATCTTTTAGAATTGGAGCTCTTATGATAAACCTGATGATAAATGATAATATTGGAGTTCTTAAGAAATCTCAATAAAACTATGCTATAACATTGACTTATTCTAAATTGTGAATGTTGTGGATTATGAATTTCTTTTTCGCATAATGAAGCTCAATATTTTCGCACACAGCAATTCTTAACGAACTGCCTAAAAAAAAACCACGCCTCCTCACAGTTTCTTTTTGTGAATCTGTGGGTCCCAATAAGCCCTGACCCTCATGAGTTTATGGCCGACATTAATGTATCAAGGGATTTTTCTTGGTAGTTTTTAGGCGGTCTATTCATACTTTTTGTTTCGCAAATAACCTGCAATATGTAAGAATTTAACGTATAACACGCCAAGGTCTAGTAATAAGTGTCTTTTTTGTCCTTATTTATTTTAGTTTCTCTATGTATATTTGGATTAATACTTTTTTGGTCCGATATTGGGTATCCGGATATTTCTTCTTTCCCAAACATAACTACCAAGTGCCATAGTGATCACATTTTTTTCATAGTCAATGTCTGACCATAACTAGAGTTTCTAGCCAAACCTTGGTGATTCATAGTGCTTGCTCTAACCATTCATGCTAGCCAAACCTTGTTTCCCTTTATAACCAAATTTAACAACTTTACGCCAGAAATAAATTCATACCAAAAATAAAAAATTCCCTCAACCCACCTCACTAATGAGTATAGCTGTAAGTTGTTGATAATAATATCAACGATGTGACGCACCACCATCGCATTAAAAATCCAAAACCGACATTATTGGTGGTGGTGGGCACTTTCTTTGTTTTTCCACTAAATATGGACAAAAATCCGTTTATAACTAAAACTCTAAAACAGAAACCATCACAAATCCTTCACCTCCTCCTTTTAAACACCAAAAAAAGAAAATCAACCAGAAGCTGCAGCCATGGCAACATCATCATCATGTTTCAGTCTTGTACCTCTGATTGAAACCCATGTTCTCAAAAGGACATTCACATCATCCGGTCTGTGTTCCAAGACTCTTGCCATTGATTCCGAGACAACTTTCCATTACTGGTCACCAGCAGAAGGATCGTCATCAAGAACGCTGCCATCATTGATCTTACTACATGGTTTTGGACCAAACCCACTTTGGCAATGGAGTAATCAAATGAAATACCTGTCGAAGTATTTTGCGATTTACGTACCTGACTTGATATTCTTCGGGGAATCGTCTACGAACTCGATGGAACGTTCTGAGGTTTTTCAGGCGGTTTCGGTTGCGAAATTGCTTGAGATGTTGGGTGTTGTGAAGTATTCGGTTATGGGTACGAGTTACGGTGGTTTTGTTGCTTATCATATGGCTAGGTTGTGGCCGGAGAGAGTTGAGAAAGTTGTTATAGCGAGTTCCGGTGTTAATATGACACGGCAAGATAATGTGGAGTTGCTGAAGAGAGGGAAAGTGGAGAAGATTGATGATTTGCTGATTCCGTCTACTCCTGATCAATTGCGGAATTGTATTCGGATGTGTACGTATAAGAGGTTTCCGATTTATGTACCTGATTTTGTGCTTAATGACTTCCTCAATGTAAGTGTTCTTTAATTTGTTCATTGTCAATGCTCTTTTTTGACGCCATTTTTTTTGTTTGAGTTTATTGATTGAAGTTTTTCCGCAACGTATGTTTTGCGTTGCAGAGCTTGTTTGGAGAAAACAGGAAGGAAAAACTAGAACTACTTGAAGGAGTCACACTTGGACGGGAGGATGTCATATCAATTTCGCGTCTTCCACACGTAAGAATGTCGATGCCCGTATTGTTTTCAAGTGTTTGACACAAAAATAATTTCAATTCGATTTATATTCTTGATTTTTGGTTGATGCGTGCAGGAAGTGCTAATAGTTTGGGGAGAGCATGACCAGATATTTCCATTGCAGAGGGGTTACGAGCTTAAAGAGTACGTATAATTAATGATATTATGTTTGTGTTGTGAAATTTGATGTGGATTTTGATTAATGCCATTTTTCAGGCTTATCGGAGATAATGTCAGTATGGAAGTTATGCCGAAAACATCACACACTCCTCAAGCCGAAAACCCGAAGTTGTTCAACAGCATTGTGGAGAAGTTCTTGTGTGGGGTGTCTTCTTCTTAACTGAATCGAAAAATGAAATTGAAGGGAGAACTTATCAATTTTTTTATAATCGAAACTAACATATCTATAAGTAGGCTACATTTTAATTCTCATGTAGACTAATATCGCATCCTCATAGCGAACTGTTTGTGTTGATTCTTTGGTAAATCTCTATTGCCATTCTAGCAAATGTGTATCGGTATTATGTTAAATATACGGAACAACAGTTTTTTGTGGATTTTCTTGTTTATAATATCTAAAGGTATGCAAAGATAGTGTACAGATGACTCATGGCACATGAGTCATGACAGAAAATCGAGAAAGAAGAAGAAAGTATATACTTTTCTTCTTCTACCTACCATTATCTGATTCTTCTCTTCATTCCAATAAAAGTAAAATATAATCGTTCTTTTTCTGTTCATAAAGAAGAGTCTTTTAGATGTTATTTCAGGTTGTTTCAAGTTTTAGTTGTTTCTGTCATATTGGTTAAAGTTGAACACACAACCGGAATGTCTACAGGAAAAAGGATACAATAGATAGCAATGCCGAATAACCGTTTCGTATTCATGGATCTTTATGGGGAGTCTTCATACATCTTTCCCACAGAGCCTATCGTCTTTGGAACCTTAGCAGTTCAAGAAGCACTCAAACACATATCAAAGTTTGCTGAAGCTGTTATATTCTCGTGCACATGCTGAAGTATCAGGTAATCCACATTGCAGGTTAAGTAATTCTCGCTTGCAACTCAAGTGCATTGCCTCTTGCAAACACAATGTTTCTGGTATGAGGTTTTGCTTAAGATCGAAAGCTGAATCTGACTCGCCCGAGCTTTTGAGAATACTAGTTAGTTCCTCAATGAAACACAATGAAGGGAGATGATCATAAAATTCGGACGTCATCTCCAATATTTGCATTGGCACCTGTTTTGGTGCCATCATTTGAGGTTAGTACCATTAGTTATCGAGTGTTGGCGGATTGATGAATTAAATAACCGTCAAGACTTCCTGCGGGATCTTCTAAGGTATAAGGTGGACATAAATCGAGTCATAATTTGTTCCCTCCCTTAATTTGTTTTCATTAATCAGTATATACTCACACCGTTGTGATTGCAATGAAGATGCTGGTTCTGCCTCTCCCTCTTAACGTCCATTGTTTTATTTTTATCATCATCCTTCCCTCTAAGTAAGTAAACATGGCAGTACCTCATACAATCATTTATAAAAGTAATAAACCATTTCTTACCACCTCTTGTTTGAACTGACTTCATGATAGGTGTAGAATACACCTAATTTACTATCTAGTAGTTTATGCTTTCTTTGCTATTTTTCTTGTAAATTATGTATTTTACGTGTGTTTTCGAGCTATTAGGTACTCTGGAGTCGCACGGAGGAAAAGGAGAAGAAATCGTTCAATTGGAGCTAAAAGGGGCAAAGCTGTCATTTCAAGAGAGAGCACTATCTGGAGCCCAGTCAAAGTTAAGGGATAGCTCGGAAGTGTTAAAAGCACCGGATTAATTGATCACGGCACCTTTATAGATAACTATGGTTTGTCATTGGGCCCATAATATTATTCCGCTCAAAGTATTTTCCGGCCCATAATATCCCAGATGCAAACCCAGTTTTTTTTATTCTAACCCTAAAGCCAAAAAGGCGTTTCTCCCAAATCAATGAGCAGCTGAATTTAAGACAAAAGGCAGTCACTGCTGCTGTTAAACCGGGAAGCTCGAGATGATGTTCTAAATCGAGAGAAATCGAAAATTGAGAAGACAAATTGTGTGTCTGCTCAACATATCGAGGGTGTGAGGAGAATACAGAGATGGAAGATGAATAAGAAATGGGTTGAGAGATGATGTTTGTGGAGAGTGAATCCGAGAAGAAATAGGGGATCTGAGGTTGATTTTCGTACATAGAAGCTGGAGAAGAGATCGATGAGTTAGGGTTTATCTCTTTAATTGAAGGAAAACCGTAGTCCGAGATGGGCTGGTAAGTGGGTTCTGTGTTGGTGGCGTTGTGAAACAAAGAAGAGATTGATGATAATGGCTGAGAAGTTGACATTTTTGGCTGTCTATAGATGTTAACAGACAATTGTGGTTTCTGGAAAGAAATTCAAAATGAGTTTGATGAACAGCGAGAGAGTAATGGGTTAGTGAAGTTTAACTGATTGAAGATGGGTTTGATGCTGCTGATTCAAGACTGAGTTGCTATTTGTGGATGTGATCCTGTAGTTAAGAAAATGGTGCTAAGGGTTGATGTACAATTCAGGGATGGATGGTGGCAAGGGTGTGGTGAGTGCAGAGCATTAGATGAATGTTAGGATTTATTGAAGTGATGTTGTGGTCTGGAACAATGGAAATGGTTGAGAAGCTTGTGAATCTGTGACTGAGGTGAAGTTGCTACTGCTGTGAAGTTGAAGTTCTGCAGTTGAGAAGGTGAAGTCAAGAAGGAATTACAGGGAAGTGGTGAAGATATTGAGATGGATTCAAAGGAATGATGTTGTTAAAGCCATGTTGCTAGAATGGTCTGAATTGAGACACTAAATGTATGCCTAGGCTTTGAGTTGCATCTGCAACTTAATGGAATTGGGAAGAGCTGAAATTGGAAGAATAGGTACAGGATGAAGGCCTGAAATGGCTTATATGAATTAAAATTGCAGTGGTGGAGTAACTGTGGCGTTGTTGTGCAGTGAGCTGCAGGTGATGGGATTGGCTGGCTTGAGAACTCAAATTGCAGGAGCTAGTGTTGATGGATATGGAGGAGGTGGTTATGAAGTCAGGAAGTTGAGAGATTGTTGTTGGTTCAGATGGAAATACAAAGGTGCATGACTGCAGAAGTTCAAACTGGTGGAGTTGAATTACAGATTACAGCCATCATGGCTGGGTGTGCAGAGTGAAGCATGGCCATCTTGGCCCTGAACAATAAGGTTATATGCAAGTGGCTTGGTCAAAACTAGTCAGCCGAGTTAGCCAGCTGACTCGTTTCTGACTCGTTCTAACTCAGCCCCTTGACTTTGACCTTTGGCTAACGGTTGACCTGTTTAACTGTTAATCCTAACGGTGGACTGACGGAATATTCCGTCACCGGTGGAGAATTTTCAGGTAGCTGGCGGTGACACATTCCGGCCTATTTCCAGCCAAAAACACAATTTTCCGGCGAGCAAAAATACAGAATTTTGTATGGACTCCTCTTATGTGTGTAAATACTTAGAATTTGGAATTGGATGAAAACTTGGAAGTTTTGGAGAATTGTACTAGAAATTGGAATATGGCTCAAATTGGGAAAGTGGTGTTCTTTTGGAATGAGGATTCTTTTCCTACAAAGACATGGAGAGTATTGAAGCCTATAAATAAAGGAGTTCTCTACAACTTTTTACACACATCTACTTTGGAGAAGGAGTTAAAGTTCACAAGGATTAGAGGAAGGAGCAACCATCATCTTTTCAATAAGTTTTTCTTTCTTCCTTAATTATTATTATTATTGTGTGAACTCCAAACTATGAGTAGCTAAATTTCTTATTGATTGAGGATGAATTCCTAGTTCTTAACATATGGTTTGAGTTTTTGTTTCAATTCTACTTTGAAGTTTTTCATATGATTATCATTTGTTTTTACTAATATTAATGTTCATGATTGATTGATAGGTTGTTTGGAGTGCACGCTAAATTAATTTGTTAATTTAATCTAAAGCTTGTGAAAGTTAGGGAAAACGTAATAGTTTCTTGACTCTTTACACAAGTAGAAAACACAAGACCTTGCGGAGGGATTCCGTGGAGAAATTGTGTGTGAAAACAACGCTATAAAGTGGACCAAGCAAACCGAGTCTAACTACTAGTACTAAACCTAAGTTCATAAATCTTAATGCGTTCGGGGAATTACATCTTGTAAGTGAACCTCAAGGTGGTTCTTTTGAATAGAATCTGATAACTAAGCGGACTTGTTACTCGGTGCAAAAAGGAATTTTGGGGTTAGCTAAGCGAACCTGCTATCCTACGGTTGGTGATAATCTATGACTAATAAAAAGTGGAAAAGAACATAACTTTATCATTGTTTTGCAGCGAAGAAGGATTTCTTGATCTATTCTCTCTTATTGAATTCAACTTACACTTTTAATTACTTTGTTTATTTCTTTGCTTTTAAAATCTTGAACCAGTACCCCCTTTTTTGTGACATTATAAGACAATTATAATCTCTTGCTCCTCGTGGGATCGATCTTGACTACCCAATATTACTTGTTAATTAGGTAGTAAAATATTAATTAATTTGTTGTGGTTACGATATGAATCAGTTGTTTTTATTTTTCTTTTCGCTTTATTCTTGCTTTGTTAGATTATATACCGTATCTAACTTAGTTTTGTGAACCTTGTTGTAGGTACTATATCTATGGTGAATGCTTAAAAAGGGAAGACCGAGTCCAATACGTCTTCGATCCGGCACTTAACTAAAGGATTTTATTCGAGCGGTTAACACTCCGCTTACTCGTTCTACATCAAGTGAATTTGCAGATTCGGACATAAAAGAAGAAGCAATGGGTAATCGTACACTCAAGGACCTAGCTTCTCACAAGCTCGATACACAACAATGGTGTATCCAAACTAACTCAACTTTCGAGATCAATCCGGGGTTGATTAGAGAATTACCAAAGTTTCATGGCATGGTGAATGAAGATCCAAACAAACATCTTATGGACTTCAATACCATAGTCATGGCCATGCTTCCACCAGATATTAATGCGGATGGAGCAAAGTTGAAAGATTTTCCGTTCTCTTTGGCGGGCAATGCTAAGGAATGGTTGTACTATTTGCCTTCCGGAAGTATCACAACATGGAATGGGATGAAGAAAATTTTCCTTGAGAGATATTTTCCCGCATCAAAAGCTACTCAAATTCGCAAGGAGATTTGTGGGATGAAACAACATGTGGGAGAGTCATTATATGAATGTTGGGATCGATGCAAGAGATTGGTGGAAAGTTGTCCACACCATCAATTTAGTGACGCCATGATAATACAATACTTTTATGAAGGTCTCCAAACAAGTGATAGATATCTTCTTGACGCCGCCGGTGGTGGTGCACTAGTGAACAAGACAGTGGCCGAAGCTACCGAGTTGATTGAAAGTATGGCGGAAAACTCTCAACAATTCTATGCAAGAGGTGATTCAATGGTTAAGTTGGTGCATGAAGTTAGTGACTCGTCTTCACAATCCGATCACCGGTTAAACAACATCGAGAGGGTAGTGCAACGATTGGCCGCGGTAATTATTCCGGATGATGAAACCGAACAAGTAAATGCTTTATATCCAAATCAAAGGCCAAGGTACGATCCATACTCAAATACTTACAATCCCGGTTGGAAGGATCATCCCAACTTTAGATATGAAAACAAGCAAGCGGCGGCTCCTAATCCATATGCGCAACAAGGCGGATTCCAACAATCACGTTTCCAACCTCAACAACAACAATTCCAACCACAACAAGTCAAGGAGCAAGATTCTTTGAATGATGATAAGTTGAATGTGATAATGCAAAGCATGTAAGGTCTCACTTCTATGTTACAACAAAACCAACAAAAGACTGATTCGGCAATCAAAGCTTTGGAACAAAGGACCAGTTCGGCAATCAAGGATTTACAAACTCAAATGGGACAATTGGCGACCGATATGAACTTAATGAAAGCTCAAACATCCACAAAGCTTCCCTCACAACCATTTGTGAACCCAAGAAGAATGTTAATGCGGTTACTTTAAGAAGTGGAAGACAAGTAGAGAGTCCAAGCCATCATGAAGAAGCTATTGAAGAGGTAGTAAAAGACAAGGAGGAAGCCGTACCAAAGGAGAATTCAACACCAACCTCCCAATCCAAGGAACCGGTTCCTAATTTTACTACTCCACCTCCTTTTCCTAGTCGTTTTGCTAAGTCCAAGAAGGAATCTCAAGACAAGGCACTCATGGATATCTTCAAGAAGATATAAATCAACATCCCCTACATCGAGGCCATCAAGACAATGCCAAGGTATGATAAGTTCATGAAAGAATTATGCACAAAGAAGGATAGGTTGCTTGATAATAAAATTACTAAAGTTGGCGAGAGTGCGTCGGCTATGCTTTTGAAGAAGATGCCTACAAAGTGCACGGATCCCGGTGGTTTCACGGTGCCAATTACTATTGGTAAGAAAAGGTTTGAACATGCTTTACTTGACTTGGGAGCTTCCATTAGTGTGATGTCGGCCGATATATATGACTTCTTGAATCTTGGACCGTTGAAAGAGACAAGAGTTATTATCCAATTAGCAAACAAGTCTAACATTTATCCAAAGGGACTTGTAGAAGACGTTCTAGTGCAAGTGAATGAGTTAATTTTTTCGGTGGATTTCTTTGTGGTGGATATGGACAATAATAAGAATCGTTCGTCTACTTCTCTACTTCTTGGGAGGCCATTTATGAAGACCGCAAAGACGAAGATTGATGTTGATAAGGGTACACTCACTATGGAATTCGACAAGGAAGTAATACAGTTCAACATATTCGAAGCCATGCGCCACCCAAGTGATGTGCATTCCGCTTACTCCATTGATGTGGTTAGTTCATTAGCGCAACAAATGGTGGAATTGAATCAAGAGGACGCACTTGATGTGATGTTGCAAAAGAGCATTGAATTGGACGTCCACGGTGTGTCTAACTTGGATGTTGAAATTTCCACGGAATTGGTGGAGACATGTGGTGCTTTGACGACATTGCAAGAAGCTAAGGGTAATGTTTCCTATATTTCTTTACCCGTGAATGATGAATTCCTTGTACCATATATTGTGAAGGCGCCTAAACTAGAGTTGAAGCCACTTCCGGACCATTTGAAATATGCATTTTTGGGAGATGGAGATGAGCTTCCGGTGATTATTTCAAATAACCTCACACCGGTACAAGAAGACCGTTTGCTTAGAGTCTTGAAAGAGCACAAAACGGCTATTGGGTGTACAATTTTGGACATCAAAGGCATTAGTCCATCCATGTGCACGCATAGGATTCTAATGGAGGAGAATGTGAAGCCGGTACATGATGCTCAACGTAGGATTAATCCTCCCATGATGGAGGTTGTGAAGAAACAGATACTCAAATTGCTAAGTGCGGGGGTAATTTACCCAATCTCCGATAGCAAATGGGTTAGTCCGGTACAAGTAGTGCCAAAGAAGTCCGGTGTTACGGTTGTTCGAAATCAAGACGATGAACTTGTTCCTATAAGAGTTCAAACCGGTTGGAGAGTGTGCATTGATTATAGAAAGCTTAATTCCGCAACCCGAAAGGATCACTTTCCTTTACCTTTCATTGATCAAATGTTGGAGCGGTTAGCGGGGCATTCTTATTATTGCTTCTTGGATGGTTATTCGGGATACAATCAACTTGTTATTGCACCGGAGGACCAAGAGAAGACCACTTTTACTTGTTCGTTTGGAACATTTGCGTATAGACGGATGCCGTTTGGTCTTTGCAATGCACCGGCTACTTTCCAAAGATGCATGGTAAGTATGTTCTCGGATTACGTGGAGCGCATTATTGAGGTATTTATGGACGACTTTAGTGTTTATGGCAATTCTTTTGATATTTGTTTAGATAACCTTGAACTAGTTCTTAAACGATTCATAGACACTAACCTTGTTCTTAATTGGGAGAAATGTCATTTTATGGTAAACCATGGCATAGTACTTGGTCACATTATGTCCTCTCAAGGGCTCGAAGTAGACAAGTCAAAGATAGATTTAATAAGAAACTTACAATATCCCACTTCGGTGAGGGAGGTTCGTTCTTTTCTTGGCCATGCAGGTTTCTATAGGCGGTTTATCAAGGATTTCTCCAAAATATCCATGCCGATGTGCAAGTTACTACAAAAGGAGGTACCTTTTCACTTCAACAAGGAATGCAAGGATGCTTTTGATAAATTGAATGCAATGTTGACAAGTGCGCCAATTATCAAGTCACCGGATTGGAATCTTCCATTTGAATTAATGTGTGATGCTAGTGATTATGCGGTTGGAGCCGTTTTGGGTCAAAGAGTGGACAAGTTGTCCCATGTTATCTATTATGCATCTAGGACCCATAATGATGCACAAATCAACTATTCTACCACGGAAAAGGAGTTATTGGCTATAGTGTTTGCATTGGAAAAATTTCGATCATACTTGGTGGATACAAAGGTTATTGTGTATTCCGATCATGTCGCACTTAAATACTTACTAAAGAAGAAAGAAGCTAAGCCAAGACTAGTCCGGTGGATCCTATTACTACAAGAGTTCAACATAGAAATTCGAGATAAGAAAGGTGTGGAGAATACCATTGCGGATCATCTTAGTAGACTTGTTATGTCTCACGAAGAACTTCCATTACAAGACCGCTTTCCGGACGAACAACTTTTCTCCTTGGAAGAATCAACACCTTGGTATGCGGATATAGTGAATTACTTGGTGACAAGAAAGGTACCTAGTACAATTTCCAACTTCCAAAAGATGAAACTTAAGAAGATAGCGAAGCAATATATGTGGGATGAACCATATGGCGTTGATCAAATAATCCGAAGGTGCGTACCTAACTCCGAATTTCAATCTATTCTCTCCTTTTGTCATACTTTTGCTTGTGGTGGCCACTTTGGTTCTAAACGTACCGCTCTCAATGTTCTTGAAAGTGGATTTTATTGGCCCACCTTGTTTGAAGATTCATATGTTTTGTGTAAATCGTGTGATAGATGTCAAAGAACGGGCAATCTAGGTGCCCGAAATCAAATGCCACTCACACCAATTCTCGTCGTAGAGATTTTTGATGTGTGGGGTATCGATTTTATGGGCCCTTTTGTCAATTAGAATGGAAACTTTTATATACTTCTTGCCGTAGATTATGTTTCTAAATGGGTGAAGGCTAGAGCCACCAAAACTAATGATTCTCAAGTTGTTTGTGATTTTGTAAGAGAAAACATATTCACTAGGCACGGCACACCAAGAGTGGTGATAAGCGATGGAGGATCACATTTCAAGAAGTCTTTCCACGCTCTCCTCAATAAGTACAACATAACACACAAGATTGGTACGCCTTACCATCCACAAACTAGTGGACAAGCGGAAATCTCAAACCGTGAAATCAAGTCCATTCTTGAGAAAACGGTGAATACCACAAGGAAAGATTGGAGATTTAAGCTCAATGATGCACTTTGGGCGTATAGAACGGCGTACAAGACACCGATTGGTATGTCTCCATATATGTTGGTTTATGACAAAGCTTGTCATCTTCCGGTTGAACTTGAACATAAGGCTTATTGGGCGATAAAGAAATTCAACATGGAGTATGATGAAGCGGGGAAACAAAGAAAGTTGCAACTAAATGAGCTAGAGGAGATACGTAATGATGCTTACGAGAGTGCCCGGATTTACAAAGGAAAGACCAAGATTTTTCATGACAAGATGATTTCTCGGAAAAGTTTTGTTGTGGGGCAAAAAGTTCTTTTATTTAATACTCGTTTACGTTTATTTCCGGGTAAGCTTAAGTCCTGTTGGGTGGGACCATTTATTGTTACTAATGTTTATGATCATGGTGCAATTGAAATTTTTAATGAAAAAATAGGACAACCCTTGAAAGTCAACGGCCATAGGTTGAATCCATATTATGAAAACTTTTCAACGGAGCATGTGGACGTGATTGGATGTCGAGATTTTATCCCGCTAGAGGAGTAATGTGAATCAAGAGCTATGTCAGGCAGTCGAATTTAAAACAAGCGCTAAGTGGGAGGAAACCCATCGGTTTTGTATTTCTTATCCTTTTGTTTTTATTTTCTTTTTGTTTTGTTTATTTATTTTTCTTGTTTCATATCATATTAGGATTTTCCACCTTGACTTTACTTGGAAGATTCAATTACATTGAGGACAATGTAAGGTTTAAGTGTGGGGGAGTGGCTAAGCATATATTTTTACATTAAAAAAAAAAGAGAGAATTTTTTTGCATAAAACTTTCAACTTTTAGAGATTTTAGAGTCACTAGCATGCTTCTAGGTATGATTACATAGAGAATTATGACCGACATAATTGAACTTGGAAATGTTAGGGAACTACGTTCGATTTCTTGCTTGTTAGAGTGTTAAATAATGGATTTAATCATGTCGGTGATGCAAATTTGGTGCAGGGTGAAGTGCGTTATTAGAGTTGCTGATCGATCATTAGTGGAGAATACCCATTTTCATATCATGTGAGGCACCGACCAGAAATTCTTCCTTTACTAAAGAGCTTCTTTTGAGTGTGTGTCACCGTACGTTAATTCCGGGTAGAATGGTGAGCTACCCAATTTCACACCAATTTCAGCACTATTTTGATATCTTGAGTGCTAATTTTTGTCAATCATGAGGGTGACGTCTATAGATGAAAGCCTCCTTCTTGTAGTTCAATTTGCAGTTAGCACCACTCTCTCTCGAGACAACAATGGGTCCATAGAAACACCATAATCATCAACAACAAGGGAGCGACATCAAAATCTACAAAGAAAGTTGAAAATGTTCAAGGTTTGAAAGCAACAATGGAACAAGAAAAAGAGCAAATTTTTATATCCAAGTAAAGCAACATACAATGAGCAGATTTTACATACATGTTGAAGACTTAAAATGCAATGAGGTAATTCTATATCCAAGTATTAAGACTTACTTACAAGAGCGAAGAAAAGAAAAGGTGAAAATTATTGAAGTTTATGATTTCAAGACGATACAAGTTGTGAAGAATCAAGCGGTAAAGTACTTTTCCACGGCTATGGTTTATTTTATTTTTCACATTGATTTGTATTGTAGTTCTTAAAAAAAAAAAAAAAAATTGAAAATAAATAAATAAATATATATATATATGAGACAAGAGAAATATCTATTATTGTTTTGTTTTGAATAAGCCGTGGGGAAGGAAAATATATAAGGAAGTTTCAAGCGACAAGGAGTTAAGGAAAAAGGTCACAAATTGTTAAGGATCTATGAATCTAAAGAGTTTATCACCAATAGTTGAAGCCGAAGACCAAGAAGATGAAGACAAGGAGAGGAAGACATTTTTATTGGATTCCGTGAGAGTGGTGTTATCATAATTGGCAATCGGATGTGAAGGTAAGTAAGTAATCTCATCCTAGATATAAGTGGTTGATTTCCTTTCTTAGAGATCGTTAGAAAAATGGTTTTTCAAAATGTTAAAAGATGTGGGTTTTTCAAAATTTCGGAAGTTATCCTTCCCACCATTCAACGTGTTGCAGGAATTATCTCTTCATTCCTACCTGCACACCTGTGAAACCCATAAAAAAGACGTCTTTTTGGGTGCAATTATCATAAAACCCTTTTGGAAAGGTAGAAGTCAAGGCGAAATGCTTATTGATCATTTCTAAAACACGTGTTCTCTCATTATGGTGTGGTTATTTCTCACTCAACATTTAAGAATGAGAATATGTTCTTTAGTATTTCTAACTTCTTATTACTAGCATGCAGAAACTCTATGTCCTCATAGCTCTTAGGATGCTTGGGAAGCTGGAACGCTTTGCAGTTGTAAGTTTTAGTTTGATTTGCTCAAGGACTAGCAAAGTCTAAGTGTGGGGAAATTTAATAGGTGTAGAATACACTTAATTTACTATCTAGTAGTTTATTCTTTCTTTGCTATTTTTCTTGTAAATTATGTATTTTACGTGTGTTTTCGAGCTATTAGGTACTCTGGAGTCGCACGGAGGAAAAGTAGAAGAAATCGTTCAATTGGAGCTAAAAGGGGCAAAGCTGTCATTTCAGGAGAGAGCACTATCTGGAGCCCAGTCAAAGTTAAGGGATAGCTCGGAAGTGTTAAAAGCACCGGCTTAATTGATCACGTCACCTTTATAGCTAACTATGGTTTGTCATTGGGCCCATAATATTATTCCGCTCAAAGTATTTGCCGGCCCATAATATCCCAGATGCAAACCCAGTTTTTTTTTATTCTAACCCTAAAGCCAAAAAGGCGTTTCTCCCAAATCAATGAGCATCTAAATTTATGACAAAAGGCAGCCGCTGCTGCTGTTAAACCGAGAAGCTCGAGATGATGTTCTAAATCGAGAGAAATCGAAAATTGAGAAGACAAATTGTGTGTCTGCTCAACAGATCGAGGGTGTGAGGAGAATACAGAGATGGAAGATGAATAAGAAAGGGGTTGAGAGATGATGTTTGTGGAGAGTGAATCCGAGAAAAAATAGGGGATCTGAGGTTGATTTTCGTACATAGAAGCTGGAGAAGAGATCGATGAGTTAGGGTTTATCTCTGTAATTGAATGAAAACCGTAGTCCGAGATGGTCTGGTAAGTGGGTTTTGTGTTGGTGGCATTGTGAAACAGAGAAGAGATTGATGATAATGGATGAGAAGTTGACATTGTTGGATGTATCTAGATGTTAACAAACAATGGTGGTTTCTGGAAAGAAATTCAAAATGAGTTTGATGAACAACGAGAGAGTAATGGGTTAGTGAAGTTTAACTGATTGAAGATGGGTTTGATGCTGCTGATTCAACACTGAGTTGCTATTTGTGGATGTGATCCTGATGTTAAAGAAAATGGTGCTAAGGGTTGCTGTACAATTCAGGGATGGATGATGGCAAGGGTGTGGTGAGTGTAGAGCATTAGATGAATGTTAGGATTTATTGAAGTGATGTTGTGGTCTGGAACAATGGAAATGGTTGAGAAGATTGTGAATCTGTGACTGAGGTGATGTTGTTGCTGCTGTTAAGTTGAAGTTCTGTAGTTGAGAAGGTGAAGTCAAGAAGGTATTACAGGGAAGTGGTGAAGAGATTGAGAGGGATTCAAAGGAATGATGCTGTTGAAGCCATGTTGCTAGAATGGTCTGAATTGAGACACTAGATGTATTCCTAGGCTTTGAGTTGCATCTGCAACTTAATGGAATTGGGAAGAGATAAAATTGGAAGAGTAGGTACAGGATGAAGGCCTGAAATGGATTATATGAATTAAAATTACAGTGGTGGAGTAACTTTGGCGCTATTGTGCAGTGAGCTGCAGGTGATGGGATTGGAAGGCTTGAGAACTCAAATTGCAGGAGCTAGTGTTGATGGATATGGAGGAGGTGGTTATGAAGTCAGGAAGTTGAGAGATTGCTGTTGGTTCAGATGGAAATACAAAGGTGCATAAGCTGCGAAGTTCAAGCTGGTGGAGTTGAATTACGGATGACAGCCATCATGGTGGGTGTGCGAGTGAAGCATGGCCATCTTGGCCATGAACAATAAGGTTCTGTGCAAGTGGTTTGGTCAGAACTAGTCAGCAAGTTGACTCGGTTCTGACTCGTTCTAACTCAGCCCCTTGACTTTGACCTTTGGCTAACGGTTGACCTGTTTGACCGTTAGTCCTAACGGTGGACTGAAAGAATATTCCGTCACCGGGGGAGAATTTTCAGGTAGCCGTCGGTGACAAATTCCGGCCTATTTTCGGCCAAAACCACAGTTTTCCGGCGAGCAAAAATACACAATTTTGTATGGACTCCTCTCATGTGTGTGAAGACTTAGAATTGGGAATTGGATGAAAACTTGGAAGTTTTGGAGAATTGGACTAGAAATTGGAATATGGCTCAAATTGGGAAAGTGGTGTTCTTTTGGAATGAGGATTCTTTTCCTACAAAGACATGGAGAGTATTGAAGCCTATAAATAAAGGAGTTCTCTACAACTTTTTACACACATCTACTTTGGAGAAGGAGTTAAAGTGCACAAGGATTGGAGGAAGGAGCAACCATCATCTTTTCAATAAGTTTTTCTTTCTTCCTTAATTATTATTATTATTGTGTGAACTCCAAACTATGAGTAGCTAAATTTCTTATTGATTGAGGATGAATTCCTAGTTCTTAACATATGGTTTGAGTTTTTGTTTCAATTCTACTTTGAAGTTTTTCATATGATTATCATTTGTTTTTACTAATATTAATGTTCATGATTGATTGATAGGTTGTTTGGAGTGCACGCTAAATTAATTTGTTAATTTAATCTAAAGCTTGTGAAAGTTAGGGAAAACGTAATAGTTTCTTGACTCTTTACACAAGTAGAAAACACAAGACCTTGCGGAGGGATTCCATGGAGAAATTGTGTGTGAAAACAACGCTATAAAGTGGACCAAGCGAACCGAGTCTAACTACTAGTACTAAACCTAAGTTCATAAATCTTAATGCGTTCGGGGAATTACATCTTGTAAGTGAACCTCAAGGTGGTTCTTTTGAATAGAATCTGATAACTAAGCGGACTTGTTACTCGGTGCAAAAAGGAATTTTGGGGTTAGCTAAGCGAACCTGCTATCCTACGGTTGGTGATAATCTATGACTAATAAAAAGTGGAAAAGAACATAACTTTATCATTGTTTTGCAGCGAAGAAGGATTTCTTGATCTATTCTCTCTTATTGAATTCAACTTACACTTTTAATTACTTTGTTTATTTCTTTGCTTTTAAAATCTTGAAATAGTACCCCCTTTTTTTGTGACATTATAAGACAATTATAATCTCTTGCTCCTCGTGGGATCGATCTTGACTACCCAATATTACTTGTTAATTAGGTAGTAAAATATTAATTAATTTGTTGTGGTTACGACACGCATCACTTCATATCAACTAGGTCTGAGTGGATTAAATCTAAGGGTTTAGAGTTTCTCTGGACATTCTTATTGAATGATTTTTTAGCATGCTTAGATTCTACGCAAATCTCACACTTATGATTTTTATCTAAAGTGAATTTGGGTATGCAGCCTATGCTAGAAAATTTATGCATTGATTTATAATTTACATTACCAAGTCTACCATGCCAAACATTCAATGACACACACATGTAAGCAGAAGAATCATTCAATTTCAAATCAGGACAGGTTACATTAAGTTTATATAGACCCCCAGTCTTATAACCTTTACCCACATAATCATTTCCCTTAGTCACTATAAGTTTTCCAGACTCGATTGTAACTTTAAAACCCTTATCATCTAAAACAGAACAAGAAACAAGATTTGTGTTGATGTCTGGAACACGAAGAACTTCATTCAATGTGAGAGTCTTTCCAGATGTGAGCTTCAGACTGACCTTTCCTTTTCCTGCAACATCTAAAACAGATGAGTTACCCATATAGAGTTTCTCGCCTTCCCCTACCCTCTGGTAGGAGGTGAACATGTCTATGTTCCCACAAACATGCTTGGTAGATCCAGAGTTTACCCACCAATCCATCACATTGGTCACCAAGTTAACTTCAGACACCATAGCTGAAAACTCGTCTTTGTTATTCTCAACCAAGTTAGCAATATTTTTCTTATCCTTACGTTGTCTACAGTGAACTGCCATATGACCAGTATTTCCACATACCCAACAAGCACCTTTAATTTTGGTAATGCCAGAATCTGGTTTACGAAACATACCTTTCTTGTTAGGTCCATGCTTCGAGTTGCGATAGTTGTTATCACCTTTTCCATCTTTGGATGGCTTGTGTTCAGACATATGAGCTTTTTTCGCCATGTCCCTTACAGATGACAAGTTCTTGTCTTTGGTGCACAACATCTCTTCCACTTGAATCTTCTTTCCCAATTCAACCATGTTAATCTCTCCAGTTTCATGTCTCAGCTTTTTCTTGTACTCCGACCAAGAAGATGGTAACTTCTCAATTGACGCAGACACTTGAAAAGTCTCATCAATGACCATACCTTCAGCAAGAATCTCGTTAATGATTTGTTGAAATTCGAGGAATTGATCAACAACAGACTTATCATTCGTCATCTTGAACTCCATAAACTTTGCCACCAGAAATTTCTTGCTTCCTGCAGTCTCAGCTTGGTACTTTGCTTCTAACGCAGTCCACAATTCATAAGCAGTCAAGTTCTCTTTAGCATTGTAAAAATCATACATCGCATCTTCCAAACCATTCATGATATGATTTTTAGCCAGAAAATTACATCTCTTGTTAAACTCGAGTTGATCCTCACTTAAACCTTTAGCATTCATCAATTCATCATCTGGAACAAGTACATAATCTAGTTCATGATGACTTGAATAAAACAGCATCTTGGATTGCCATCTCTTGAAATCCTTTCCGTTAAACTTCTGAGGTCTTTGAACGTCGTTCTTTCCCATTGTTACAAAGAATAGATAATGTGTTAAGATTGTTTGGATCTTGCAACAATGAAAAATACGTTAGATGTATCAAAAATAATATGTAAAGAACTAATCCAAGACAACTCTACCTAAACAACTTGACGAAGGAAGAATCACAAGTTCAACAAGTTGTCCTTAACACATTAGTTCGCGGGTATACTCGAGTTGAGTAATGCTAAACCCCTCACAACGAAGATGTGTCCAGGATAAGACTGCCTGATATAACTTGAGTTAGCACAACACAAGTTACCCTCTCTTCGAACTCAGCAACGGGGATGGAAGTAAAACTACGCCGCACAAAATAAAGAAGATGAAGAAAAGAAGACCGAAAATAAGCTGCTTCTTCGTTTATTTTTGAACCCTGAAAACCTTTAGTATTTATATGAGAAAGTTAACCTCTAGGGTTTAGGATTTCTTGTAAACCAAGTTTTTGTTTCTTGTAAAACAATTAAACACGTAAAAAGAATCCTCCCATAAATAAAACTCTTAAATAAAAAACTTGCAAAAAAAGATTTGAGTAGACACAAGGCTTGGTGCGTGATTCATGCGCATATCGCATGGGTCAAAATATGTATTCATGCCCACCCGCTCCACCCACAATGTTATATAAGCATATGGATATATAGTGGAGCTCCTTCTCTATTATACCCAATGTGGGACTAAAGAGAGATTCATTCACTCATAAAATGAGCAAGTATCCTTGGACCCATAGGTCACTAGATCAAACCACACCAAGACCAAAATATTTTATTAAAACTCATTTTTCTCCAACACCTAAGCTGTTCAAGAAGCACTCAAACACATATCAAAGTTTGCTGAAGCTGTTATATTCTCGTGCACATGCTGAAGTATCAGGTAATCCACATTGCAGGTTAAGTAATTCTCGCTTGCAACTCAAGTGCATTGCCTCTTGCAAACACAATGTTTCTGGTATGAGGTTTTGCTTAAGATCGAAAGCTGAATCTGACTCGCCCGAGCTTTTGATAATACTAGTTAGTTCCTCAATGAAACACACTGAAGGGAGATGATCATAAAATTCGGACGTCATCTCCAATATTTGCATTGGAACCTGTTTTGGTGCCATCATTTGAGGTTAGTACCATTAGTTATCAAGTGTTGGCGGATTGATGAATTAAATAACCGTCAAGACTTCCTGCGGGATCTTGTAAGGTATAAGGTGGACATAAATCGAGTCATGATTTGTTCCCTCCCTTAATTTGTTTTCATTAATCAGTATATACTCACACCGTTGTGATTGCAATGAAGATGCTGGTTCTGCCTCTCCATCTTAACGTCCATTGTTTTATTTTTAAAGTGATCCAGATGCGAGAACGGATTTGCATGCTGCGAAATATATGTACAACTACCTTTACAACCGACATGAGTATGATAGAGAGTACTGTGTCTGGATATCACACGAAAAATTCTGATAGTGAAGCATATGCAAAAATCGAAACATTTTCCTTCTTACCTTTCTGTATTTTAGAAGTTGGGATTAAATACAAGTTACTGACAGATATAATAAGTTAACTTCCGAAAAATTAATGAATGCTAGAGTTTTATAATAAACAAGTTCTGTAAACCCGTCCAAATGGACGGGCTGGTTCGTTAAGGGGATGAAAAAAAAAGTTAATTAACTGAACCAAAAGAAGATACGATTTTTTCCAATTTCTAAAAGAAGAGGAAAATTATACGTTGCACCTGAAATCTTTCATAATGTACATTGATTCCCAATTATAATAGATTGGTGGATTGACTTGCAAATCATTTCTAAATGTTGTTCTTAGATATTGCTACGCAGTCTTTTCTAATGAGACTTCTGAAAAGCGTGAAATGAGACCATGATGGGAACGTAATACATAGACATTAATCAAAAGGAAGTAACTTGGTGTGCATGTCATCTTTATAGCTTTTAGCACAACCTTCCAACAACCATCAAGAAGATTACGAAAACTACTGTCAGGCATTGAGTTTACTTTCTTTGTTGGAAGGAATAAGATAAAATCAACAATCACTTTAACCGGTTAAGATGAAAGCTATCTAAAAAGCATGAATATATATATACATGGGGAAATGATAGTTACATCAACCACATATTGCTTTCTACCCTTAATGCTTCTGTAAACAGAAGATAGCTGAAAGCCCAATATTTGGAAAATGGACGACCAATAGCTTTTACCACCAATAAACGGAAAGAAGGGAAAAGAAATACGAAGATAAAATACAGTTAATGATCCAATTCTTACCACTTTTCAGAAGCTTCAAGAGATGTCGTTCTTAGTTCATTACATATTCGAACATACTCAGTCAGTCACCATTTTTGTCTCCGTTTACATTCTTAGCGTGCATTCAAATTAGATTTTACTTTGCCCATTCTTGAGACTCACGTCCAAAACTCATCATGTGATTTCCATTAAGTTCAGAAAATGATTCCAAATTTTGACAATGTACTAAAAAAAAAATATAGGAGACAGATAGATCGATTGAGAAACTATTACGGACATAAACATAGAAATAACTTGGGTTTATCAGAAAGGTTAATAAACACAAAAAGTCAATGATCCAAATGGTGAGGAACCAAAGACATTATAGAAAACTCATTGATAAGCAAGTCCTGAAAAATCCGTAAACATATTAAATGTTAGAAAGAACTGATATAAGTATATTAATAGAAACTGAAATTTATGTACCATTTCGATCTTGATCAAACGGAGTAGTCACAAATCTTCGATAGAGATAACTGAAGTTTTTCGTAAACCCATTGTAGTGATTCGTTAATGACGATGCAATAAAATTTCCATTAAATGGTTTAATTAACCACGGATGAGAGCAACAACTCGTGCTCCATCGAATCAGATAACCAAAAAATCTCGTTTACTCAATGTAAAATGGTTTAATGATCCAAAACCTGCATTAATGTTATAAATAATGACAACATCCGTGAGACGATTTTCATTGAGAAATAAAGTATTTATGCAATTATTTTGATGAAATCCAATCCATTGGTCGCGTCTGTTCTATGAGAATCAAGCATAAAAACGAACAAAACAAAGCAGAAGAACTTCTAAGATTTTAGTAAATTCGGTGGAGAAGAAAGGAGACTAACCCCGCGATGAAAAAAAAAAGCCTACAGAGTCTGGAACCACTTCCAAGAATTTCTTATACTTCAAAGGGCCCACCTTCATTGACACCATCTCATGTTAATCTGTTACTGAACATATATTCCCACATTTCTTTCTCGGTTTCTCCTGTATAAGAAACTCAAAACAGTAAACCAAATAATGGAGACAACTGTTGATGAAGCATGGCTTGATAATTAAGAAATTGATGAAACAATTTGTGTGCTTCTCAAAGAGTGATCACTAATTTCATTCCCGTTTGAACTAATTCCAACAAAAATTTAGATACTCTCGTGGAATCACAGGAGCGAAAAATCCCTATACCTGGTGAGCCTTGAGAGGGATTTTCTTTTGAGCATTGTTGGACTACTTTCAAAGCCTTAACCTAATGCTTAACCGTATCAGAGTGCAATTATTGTTACACTTAGATTTTCCAAATCCTGATTTTTTTACATCGTACAAAACCCAGACTTTCAGTTCCTTAGTTCACTCCGCTTAAACGCATCTTTTCGTGTTGTTCTTCCAGATTACGTGATTCACCCATATAATAGCCAAACTTGAAGAAACCTATCGGAAGATAAACTTCCTCTCAGAGGCGTAAAATGGAACTATCAGTGCCTTTTCGTTATTTTTTCTGTAAGTTTTTCAATTTAATTGCAAAACCTAGCTTGGGACCTTTGGTTTGAAAAGACGCATCTTCTCATCAGGTAACAACATTTAACCAACAAACGTACCTTTACGAATAATAACTGATTTGCCATGTGGCACCCTATATTTTCAGAAACATTGAAACTGATTTTGGTTGCGACACGTCAGCCTCAACATCCTCCTTTATATTAATAAGAAGAATTGATTGGCCTCTTGGAGAAAACCATAAACAACTCGAAATTATAAAGACTTCAAAAGAATAATTTTAAAATAGCAAATAAACAAATAAATTAAATAGACTTTCAAAAAAAACGAACGATAGAATTCGACTAAAATCTTCTCATACGCCTCTTGCGTTAGCCCGTTTCTTCTCTCTGGAACTGTTTTAGGGTTATCATCTGCATTATCATCTTCAAGAACTTTTGCATCGATTAATAACTTTTTCAGAAGACTAATTTCAGTATCGTCTGGTATCGATAACTCATCTTTATCCAAAAAACTTTCAACAAACGATTCAAAATCCGTCGCAACTTTTCTAAGTTGTTTTGCCTGTTCACCCAAATATTGCATTGAATTTGTATCTACGATCGCTCTCTCAAGAGAATCGGTTAATCTTTTTAGTTTTTCCGCTGAATTCCTAAGAGTTTCCCTAAGCTCTGCACCAATTGCCATTGTATCCGTTGATCAGTTAAGACTTTTTCTGTCTCTGATCTCTCTCTCTCTGAATGTGTAAGATCTATCAAAAATATATGTCCAGCGTTACCCTTATATATATCATGAGATATTATTATCTCAAACTAACTTGGAAACTGTTTTCTTATCGGATAACGATTGTTATTTACTTAGTTTGTACTGAGTAAGAACTCCATAGATGTTATTTCCTTAGTTTCTGCTGAGTAAGAACTCCTTAGTTTCGCAAAAGAACATCCGATATATCATTAAAAGTTCCTGGCTTGTAACTTTAGCCTCTGATCTGCAAAGCTTTATTTCTGTAATCTTCGTTCCCCCCTCAATCGCTAGGAATTAGTCCGATATACTGGAAGGATGCTTCGTAAACAACCCATTTCTACTAGCATTTGTATTCATCTTCAAATCAAAGAACACAGCTCCTGCAGAAGGTAATCTCATCTGGAAAATGGATTTGACATGTTGACGTCCATAAATGTCACCAGACAAATGCAACAAAATTGTCTCCCATTGTAAACCAAATGGAGATGTGATATATGGATGCCAAAATATGGGGATAGCCAGAGAACAGCGAATTTTTAGGAATCTAAAGGTAGAGCCACAGACAACAACCATTTATCACATTAAGACATAAATTTTCCATCAAACAAGCAAAATGGAACAGTATGTTAACGCTAAAGTTAATCTGACCAACAAACTATTAAGCAGTACTGCTGCATCATTGCGAATCTATTAATATTTTAGCTGGAACGATTGTTACTACATACTAGTATATTAATATATAAACTCGATAAAATCATCACAAAAATCATCTACATCGTCATGAGATATGGGCAGGTAAGAATTGATTTCGGTTTCACTTGTAAGAATCTTCATCTACCTGCATGGAGAGATCAGGCACTTTTTTCTGAGGCACCCTGTTGGTTGCTTAATCCATCTTCTTTGTTGTTACGTGAAACGACTATCTTTAAGAACTCATCCACTTGGTTGGTTAATTCATCTACCATCTTTACCAACTCATCCACTTGGTTTCTTAATCCATATGCGCTCTTTACATACTCATCCACTTTGTTGCTTAAATCATGTACGATCTTTACATACTCATCCACATGGTTTCTTAATCCATATGCGCCCTTTACATACTCATTCACTAGGTTTCTTAATCCATCTACTTCATTGTTACGTGAAACAACGGTCTTTAAGAACTCATCCACTTGGTTGCTGTATTCATCTACGATCTTTAAGTACTCACCCATTGGGTTGCTTAATCCATCTGCCCTCTTTACATACTCATCCAGTTGGCTTCTTAATCCATCTGCCCTCTTTACATACTCATCCACTTGGCTTCTTAATCCATCTGCCCTCTTTACATACTCATCCACTTGGCTTCTTAATCCATCTACTTCGTTGTTACGTGAAACAACGGTCTTTAAGAACTCATCCACTTGGTTGCTTAATTCATCTGCGGTGTTTAAGAACTCATCCAATTGGTTGCTTAATTCATCTAAGTACTTTCCCAACTCATCCACTTGGTTTCTTAATCCACGTGCATTGCTTTCCAACTCCCCAAGAAGAGTATCCAATCTCTTTTGTGTTGTGTCCACCTACAGAGATAAGACCATAAGATCCAATTAAATAAGAACTGATTATAACAACATCGGACAACCCTCCATGATGGTTTGCAAAAACCAGCTGGCCATACATTTGAGATTGAGATTTAATGTAAGTTCCAGAGGAAAATATGATGATATAAGAAGCTCCATGCAATAGTAAATACCTTCTGAAAAGGGTTAGGAAACCACCCCAATGCATAGCCTTGAAGATATGTGATACCCCGACCAATTGCGGAACCAGTAAATAGTGCCTTAGTAATTCCAGTGTCAGAATATGTATCTACCCGTCGGAAGATATCCTTCATCCAAATCCAAATCAAGATCAGAAAGATATAAACAAACAAAGTAATTAAGAGGAAAAAAAAAGTGAAGGGAATAAGAATAACCTTATGATTTTTATCAGCTTCAGAAGAAAACATCCTACGAAAGCCCTCTTTTCTGGTCGAATTCTTAGCAGTAGACAACATCATCATCCTATTCTTAGCAGTAGACAACATCATCATCCTAGCGAAACCACCAAGTCTATTTGCCATTTCTGCGAAATAGACGGGAGATTTCTGAACCCAAAGAAAAAAAACAACGAGCCTTTATTCATCGGTAAGATGCATCTTTAATACCAACACACTATCCATAAAAGGTAGAGCCCCAATGTGGTTAAACTAGACGGTTCAAACCTACAACTGGCGTGGCAAAGTATTAGAGAGCTTGGGCCAACTAGGCTATACCAAGAAAAATAGATATTCCTCTTACTTATTTTTAGAGTTTTACAAAGTTTCTTCAAAAACCATTGTTTTCTACTTCCTCCATTTGAAGAAGAAGAAGAAAAAAAGGCAACAATGGCATACCAGCTCCTGGAAGAGATTCTGGTAGAAATCCTCTCAAGGCTACCAAAGAGGTGTCTGTTTTCCGAATCTTCCGATTCAGGAAGAGTACTAATAATGACATGACATCTCAACTCTCCAAGTCTTTATACTTGCCACTCATATCGCTACCCATTCTGGATGATTAAACGAAAAATAAACCATTCTATAATCAAGCACACCAATGATTTACTACCCCTTCTTCTTATTACACCACAAAAATAAAGCAAATGCCATCTAAGCAGGATTTATCATTACATTTTCAACATCATTTTGAACAAAACATGTTTCAAGAAATTTCATCCGTCACACTAATCCGAGCATAAAACAAAATTAAACCATAGTTCAGATCTCAATAACCAATTCCTGTTTCAGAATTATCCCCAAATAACATTAATTCCAAATTATCCCCAACTCACATAAATTCCCAATTATCCCCGAATTGTGAATAAAACCCTAATTCACAACTTTCCCCAAACTGTGAACAAAACCCAATCAACAATCATCTAACAGGAAACAAAAAAGAAACATATCAAACCCATATACACAACATTCACAATCATCTCAATATAACCCTAATTTCAGAAAAATTCCCAAAATTTTATAAACCCTACTATCTCTTAGCCATAGATTCAGAACAAGAAAACATGTTAAATGTTAAATGACGATAATCATTAACCATTAACATCAAGAAATTATAGTAAGAATTACTAACCTGTTTTCAGTACCCTTTTCGGTTTAAGTATCTCCTCAGAGAAGTTCTTGAAGCCGGCAAGAAAGCATTTATCACACTCTCTGTTTATTTCATTTCAGATTCTATCAAACTCGATGAAGATGGCTCCTCTTGATTTCAACACGTGTCGTTGGATACATCTCTCCCCATCCATTTTATAAGTACTGACATCTTATAAGCGTTGACTGGTCAAAATACCCGTTTTTCTAAAAAGTAAACTCTGCAAATCTAAATTTTGGGGTGGGAGAGCAACTATCATGGGCCAAATATGGAACAATCGATCCAGACGTTTAATCATTTCTATTTCCATCAGGCTCCAATCTTAACGCCACGATTATTTCCTTTTTCACTTTTCAGATTGTGCCATGTTGATTCCCAAATTTGGACCAGTCTCTGTTGTCCAGGCTGTGTAGCAAGGTCGATTTTCAGGCATCCTGGATGTCTGCTTACCTTATTTCATACATCTAGATATCATCATGTGCTGAGTAACATAACAATTGGTAGTAGAATTTTAGTTTGCGAAGCTAAAGACAACATAAGATATACATGGATTACATGTGTGTATCATCTTTATTACCATGGTATTTATCAGAAATAATGTGGAAATGTGAATCATGGGATAATTTTTTTGATTAGAAAGGTAATTTATTATTAGATAAAGTTTAAGTTAAAGAGCTGTGACCCACAAGTAACACATTGTAGGGAATCAAAAGGAGGTGTAGCAATCCAAGTCTGTGACATTCGACCAGATTTAGCAATGGTATTATTGCATTCTTTATATAACATTTCTACACGTATATAAGATTGCAACTCGTTCAGTACTTCTACATGTATTCGAAATCCTCTGTCTCTTTTGATGAGTTATACACAATCTGTTATTAAGTGAAGAAATTGTAGGAGCAGAATCTCGCAACAATTATGTCACATCGAAATTATAACTAAAAAGTGTTTGTGAAGGCCATCGCAGAGTATTAGAAGAGTGACGTAGCAGGTGACGTCAGCCTAATCACGAAGAAAGTGTGAAGACCTTTTGAAATTGAAGAGCACTTGCGAAGAAAACCCTTGTAAGCTAGCGAGAATGACACAGGCCAAATCCGAAAATAAAGGTTAGCTTAGCTGTCGTCCACTATGTAATACCCTACATAAGGGACCAAGTAGACTTGAGAAAAGGGAGAGATCTTTTGGTGAAAGTGAGAAAACAAAGAGGAGAGAGAAAGTCTAGAATAATTCTTATTTCCTTGTATTCTCATTATTCTTGTAAAATTCTTAAGAGAAATTAATAAAACTTTGGTTATTGTTCTTGAAACTTAAGTGAATCTCATTAGGGTGTAGTTGTGGGAAATCCTACAACTACATTATTAGCGCAAGAAACAAGGACTGAAGGGTTTGAAGATTATTTGAAAACAAGGTTGAAGGTGGATATTATGATTTGACAGAATTTGAAGTAATTAGTGAAGAATTTGGTAGTTTTAAATGGATTACTGAAATCAAAAAGATGATGAAACAAGTTAGTAAACCGATTAAGGAAGAGATAGTTAAAGTCGGAAAAGGCAGTAGGAGATTGGAGTGTAATCTAATAACAAAAACCATGATTAATGAATTTCATGAAAATATTAAAGGAAGAATACATAAACGATATTTTGAAGGAAAGAAAATTATGACAGTGGAAAAGGTGTCACCATTGAAGAAATGGGAAAAGCAGAAAATCACATTCACATCAGAAGAAATACGAAAAGAAAATTTAAGTCATATAGCTCCGTTGGTAATCACAGTAACTGCAATGCGAAAAGAGAGAGATGAATCGGCGAAGTCTATAGAAGAATGGGCGGTGAACAGAACTCTAGCACATACAAGAAGCTCGGTCGACATAATGTTCTACCATGCATTCAAAGGAATGGGATACAAAGATGAAGAGATGACTTGTTCAACATATCATATCCATGGCTTTGGAAAATCTGCAACAAAACCTAAAAAAGAAATCGTGGTGCGAATATTGCTAGGAGAAATTGAAACACAAGTGACATTATGTGTGGTAGATATGGAGTCACCGTATAACATGTTGTTAGAAAGACCGTGGATACATGCGATTAAAGCAGTAGAATCAACATTGCATCAGTGTATCAAGTTTCCTATGCCTAGTAGAGTAGGTGAACTCAGAGGAGATGTTAGCGGTGCGAAAATGTGTTATCAGATGGAAATGGAAAATTATGAAGGATGTTCAAAGAGGCGAAAAATTCGCTGCAAAATGGCGAAGGAGGCAAGGAAAGAGGAAGAACTCATAATTTATATGATAAAAGCAGAAGAAGAAAAAGGAATACAAAGTGAAATCTTGGAAGAAGGAGACAAGCCGATGAAGAAAATAAAAGAACTGACACCAATAGGAGAATCGAAGGTGGTTTACACTGCGGAAGAACCAACAAAAGAAGTAAATATAAGAAATGAAGAAGAACCAAAGATGCTAAGGATTGGAACCAAAATGGATGCAGATGAAGAAGAAAGACCAATAGATCTTTTGCGAGAATATAAAGACATTTTCGCATGGAGCATGGAGGGATGCCTAAAATAGATCCTACTGTTGCGTGTCATCGTTTGGAAATTAACAAAAATGCAAGACCATTCAAGCAGAGAATAAGAAAAATAACAACAACACATCACCCCCAAATAGAAGAAGAATTACAGAAGATGCTTGATGTAGGAATTATACGGCAAGAAAAATACCCAGAGTGGAGAGCAAACATGGTCGTGGTGCCTAAGAAAAAAAAAAGGATAAGAATCTGCACAGATTTCAGTGATCTAAATAAAGCTTTTCCAAAGGACAGTATTCCATTACCAGATATTCCACAAACAGTTGAATCAGCGGCAGGGAATGATCGAATGTCTTCTTTAGATGGATATAAAGGTTACAATCAAATTCCTCACGCTGAAGAATACCAAGAACACACTGCCTTTTTCGCACCAAGAGGATTATATTGTTACACGAAAATGCCATTTGGTTTGCGAAATGCTGGAGCGACATATCATTGAATGGTAGAGAAGATGTTTGCGAAATGGATACATAAGACATTAGAGGTATATGTGGATGACATGTTGGTGAAAAGTAAAGAAGCTAAAGATCACGTGCAAGATTTGAAGGAAATTTTTGAACAGATGCGGCAATTCAACATCAAAGTAAATCCTGAAAAATGTATTTTCGGTGTTGCATCAGGAATTTTTTTAGGATACATTGTGTCAAAAGAAGGAATATAAGTTGATCCAGAGAAGGTACAAGCAGTTCGCGACATTCCAACGCCAACAATGGTGAAAGATGTACAAAAATTAAACGGGCACTTGGCTTCACTAGGGCGATTCATTTCGCGATCATCAGACAAATGCAAGCATTTCTTCAGTATACTCAAGAAGGGAACGAAGTTTAGATGGACAGATGTATGCGAGAAAGCACTCATTTGATGAATATATCCATCTTACAAAAAGCAGAACCTGGGGAAGAATTACTAATCTATCTTGCGACAACTTCACATGCACTAAGTGCCGTGTTGTTGCAAATATACGCAGGGGTAGAAATATAATCTACTACATCAACAAGACATTCAATGCGGCAGAGAAAAACTACGCGAAGATTGAAAAACTAATACTGGCATTAGTTTATGTAACCTTTAAGCTTCGCATATATTTTCAAGCTCATAAAATAAGGGTATTAAAAGTGGTGCCAATTGAATCAGTAATGAAAAATTCAAAAAGATCAGGCAGAGTTGAAAGATGGAATGCACAAGTGGGACATTTTGAGATCAAGTATGAAATATTATCTTCGCCGAAGTCACAAGTTGTTGCGAATTTCTTAGCAGAGTTTCCATTAGAAAATGATGAAGTTGTGAAGGAGATGATGGATGTAGAAGAAGAACATGGGAATCCAAGAGATCTGTTGACAAATACCAATAGATGGGAAATATTGGTGGATGGATCATCAAATGGGGACGGTAATGGAATTGGAATTATCTTAATTTCGCCAGAAGGAACAAAGATGGCTTTTTTCATTCAGGTTGGAGTTCACATCCACTAATAATAACGGAGTATGAAGCAGTGGTGCATGCCTTAAGACTCGCAGTAGAAATGAAATTAGAAAACGCAAGAATTACCAGCGACTCACAGCTACTCATTCGCCAGATAAAGGAAGAATACAATAAAAATGAACCATCATTGAAGAAATACAAGAAGCTTGTTGAAGAATTATCATCGAAAATCCAAAAAATAAAGTGGAGGCATATATCAAGGAAGGATAACAGACTAGAAGACACCTTTGCTTTTATCCCAAGCATGATGGTAGATCCAACTGCGAGATGCATAAAGATACAAACACTTCTTTCGTATTCAATCAACAAAGAAGAGGGGGGAGAGGAAGACGTGATGATGATAGAAGTTGGGGAAGAGGAACATGAGAATAATGTCACTGATTGGAGAATTAAACTCCATGAATATCTAGAGAAAGGAGAAATACCAAGAAATAGGTTGGACGCACATAAGTTAAAGAGTTGTGCGACAAATTACGAACTCAGAGATGGGGTATTGTATCGAAGATCATTTAACGGACCATCACTTAGATGCTTGACGCAAAAATAAGGAGAAGAAATATTGAAAGCATTGCATTATGGGGACACTGGTAACCATAGTGTAGGAAGATCTTTGGTATACAAAGAAAAAACACAAGGATATTATTGGCCGTACATGCATGAAGACGCGAAAGAAGTATCAGGACGTTGCGAATAATGCCAGCGGCACGATAAGAGAATACATGCACCTGGAGCACCTTTATCATCTTCAACAAGTGTGTGGCCCTTTGGAAAGTGGTGTCTGGACATTGTGGGACCGTTTTTACCTGGATCTGGACAAAGAAGATATTTGATTGTCGCAACAGATTATTTCACAAAGTGGGCAGAAGCAAAGGCAGTACAACATATTCGCGATAAAGATATCTTAACCTTCATATTCGAAAATATTATTTGTAGATTTGGAATTCCATCACAATTGGTGTCTTATAATGGAAAAAAATTTGAAGGGCAGAACATAAAAATGTTGCTTAGTGCATTTAAGATAAAATGTGGAAAATCCACCCCTTTATATCCGCAAAGTAATGGACAAAAAGAGGCAACAAATAAGACAATTGAAGATATGTTGAAGAGAAGCTGGAGGGACATAATAAAGCATGGTGCGAACAGGTGCCTAATGCAGTCTGGGATTATAACACAACTAGGCGAGAATCTACAGGAATATCACCTTTCTGTTTAACATATGTGGTTGAAGCGGTACTACCAACTGAGGTCCTTATTCCCACAACAAAAAGAGAAGCATGTGAGAAAAATCTAAGTGCAGATATGATTTTAACAAAGCTTGATGACTTAGAAGAAAAGAGGGAAAAGGATCTACAGCATATGGAGAACTATCAGCGAAGATTAGCTCGAGAATATAATAAGCGTGTTAAGATAAGAGAATTTCAGCCAGGTGGTTTGGTGTTGCGAGAAATACCAGTGTATCAGGGAGAAAATGATGGAAAACTAGAAAAGAAATAGGACGGACCATACATCATGAAAGAAATAATTGGAACAGGGGCATATAAACTGATGGATCATGAGGGAAAGGATACTGGTGACAAGTTTGTCGACCATGGAATAGATTATACTCCCTCCGTTCCATTTTACTTGATGTTGTAGAGTTTTTCATGCAGATTAAGGAACATCTTAGAGAATTAAATCTTTCCAATTCCACCCATATTAATACCTTTTAGAAAAATTAAATAATCTAGTTTTTAGTATCTAGATTATAGAGAAATTTACTAATCCAATTGTAATTTTCTTGGGATGTACCAAATTTTTATAGATTAGAGTATAGTACCTCTATGGGAAATATTTAAATATTAGAATAATTGTTTATGTGTTGATTACGATGAAAATTTATGCTCTGGTGTGATTCCAAAGCAAGGGTAAATTAGAAAGAATTTGGGAAAAATACTAAAACTTTCATCTATTTTGGAACAAAAAATAAACCCTAAAACATCAAGTAAAGTGGAACAGAGGGAGTATATAAAGAAGTATTATCCATAAAAGATCTAGCAAAAGTCGCTAGAAAACAGAAAGATAGAGGGAAGTTTACAGTTGTGAAGTTATTTCCATCAAAACAGAATGAAAACATGCGATAATTTCGCAGAAATTATATCTGTCAAAACATATTGAAATCATGCGATAACTTCGCAGAAGTTATATCTACCAGAACAGAATGAAGATATGTGATAATTTCGCAGAATTTCTGACTTTTACAAAAGAAAATCAAAGACTAAATGAACAAAAAATGAAAGAGGCACCCAACTATGGCGTACACCCTAGTTCGCGAATAAATTTTTACAAGAGGCAAATGTAAGATCTAAAGTGCGTCATAGGAGCGGAGAACCTATTGCACGGCTCAGAGAAAGGTTACACCACCCCCGGAACCTGGGTCATGCATAATTGGGGTCAATAAAGCCCATCCAGGAGAGGAGCCTTGGATTTTCAGCCTAAGCTTATGACTTAGTTTGGATGACTAAGGTGAGAAGGTCTCTCCTAAGGAGTGCAGAACTCGATCAAGGCGCCGAGGTACACGGTTGAGCCAAGAGTGCCTGGAGTGTTTGGAGTGTACCTGGACATTCTTGGAAAGTCTTGGCTATGATGAGCTCGGTCCGAAGAAAACCCCACTTAGGGTGCGATCTTGTAACCATGAGCCATATCGACGAAGGGATAAGAGACTGCGAAAACAACAGTGTGTTGTTAAGACCGGTTGGGAGAAGCCAACCTTGTATGGTAGAGGTACGCCTCCTTGAAGGGGCAACCAGGGTGGTGATAAGGATGGCACCCTCCATTAGGGAGATGATAAGTGTCAAAGATGCAAATGTCATGAGGCTTTTTACTCACGGGAGTATTAAGGCTTGTCATATTTGTGCAATGATCCTGCAGAAGCAATAATACTACCGAAATATAAGACGAGATCAATGGGTCAGTGCACAAAAGTGTAAAGATGTCCTGCGATTTTGTCGCAGGACGGTAATGTCATGGGGCTTTACGTTCACAAGAATATTCAGGAATGTCATATTTTTGCATGAAAAATATCCTGCTGAGGCAATAATACAAGAAAATGATAAGACAAGATCAATGGGTCATTACATAAAATTGTAAAGACGTCCTGCGATTTTGTCGCAAATACAAGGGGTGGTAAAATAAGACCTTTACTTAGGAAAGAAAAATAAGACCACATAAGAGAATAATAATACATAGAATCTTGGAAAAATCTAAGATATATTTGATAACATGTATGATAGCGAAATCATGCAAACACGACTGCGAAATTGATGCACATGTAACAAGAATGAACTTATAAAAATTAAATATTTAAGTATTATGCAGGTGAAAGACTTAGTTTCGCAAGAAAGGTAATGAGGGGCAAGTATGGGAATTAATAAAAAAGATGCATTATCTTTCTCGCAAATAAGGGGTACCAAAAAGGTAAATAAATTTTAAGATTCATTGAAGTACATCATTCGCAAGTGTAGTAAATCAGAAATAAAATAACTCAATAAATTAAAAGCTAAGTAACTAGAGGAATTTCAGACTTCAACATTAGCTTCACCAGGAGGGGTTGATGGAGGATTTTCCTCAGTCTTCTAGATTTCGCAAGTCTTCTCATTCTCCTGATCCATTCCAGCTTTCTCTCCATCTTGATTATCTCTAGCATTAACTTCCTTGAGGGGATCATCTTCTTCATCATTCTCAAGAGTGGCTTCATCATCACTTTCGAAGTCAAAATCACTGTCAGGTTCGCGAGGAACTTCATCAGCATCTACTTTTAGAGGCAAAATTATTGTAGGATGAAGTGCTCTATTTAGTAAGATGTTATTTATAAGGACTTCAGCTTTAAGGTGAAATTGACGAAGAAGTGCATTCTGATGATTCCTACCCTCCATATCCTTGAAATGCTGAAGGTAGTCAAATCTTCTTTCTGCACGATCACGAGAGTGAGAAAGAGTATTAGTAAGCATCACATTCTACTTGCGAATCTTGGCCAATTTAGATTCCAAAGAACAAATAGAAAAATGAAGACTTCTCTCAGACTCTGCGAACAACAAAGACACAAAAGGTTGTTATAGCGAAGTTTTCGCGAGTGAATATTACGAGAATAAGTAAGTTAGAAAACATGGATGGGGCAGCCAGATTTTTATGACTACCTTCCTTCTGTGAAATAAGATATTGAACTAAAGCCAAGTTATTATTCTCCAAATGGTTTATCGCATCGTCAAAGTTATCCCCAACCAAAACACTCAGGCATGATCGAAAAGTCTTCTCATTAGAAATAAGTAAAGCATTCTCCTTCGCTAGGGAAAAATAGGATTCTTCCCATTGAGTGTGTTGCTCTTTAAGTTGGTTCGCCTTTATACTCAAAGATATCCTACCTTGGATGAGTTTATTCATCTCAGCAATAGACGACTCAGTTACTTCCTTAAGTTCACTTTTTAACGAGCGAAGAGATCGCTCTTGATCATCACATATTTTTTTGCGTATACTAAATTGTTGCGAGGATATCGCCACTTTATATAGGAGAATTCGTTTCTCTTGGGAGAGAGTTTCATTTTCATCTGAAAAAGTTTCAATCTCCAAGTTAGCTTTAGTTAATGAATAAGAGAGGTGGGATATTTCGCTACTTAATGTTTCTTTCTCTTGTGCTAATTGAGCATTTTCATTAGTAAGGTTGTCAACTTGGTCAACATAATACGAATACAGATTATCTAGTTTATTATATTGGTCCAATAAAACTTCTTTGTCTGCACGAGCCTCTTCAATAGCATATTGAAAGTCGTATCTCTCCATTATTCGTTTCTGAATTAAAACTTAACGTGCAAGCAAGGGATTTTCAGAAAGACGAATGCGAAAGAGATAAAATTAACAAAGAAGATAAGACATAAGCGAAGGAAAGAAGATCATACCTTTTAGCTCATCATTATTTTTGCGAAGATTCTCGCAGTCCAGTGAAATATTCTGAAACTTATGATTCTTAAGACGAAGATCCCCACATTCCAAAGTCATAGTTTGAAGACTTCCCTTAAGAGCTTAAACTTATTTCTCTAAATATGTTTGTGAAACTGCCTTTTCAGTATTAAAATACTTGCTCAGGGATTCGCAGATGCTAAGTTTGATGGGGTCAACAGAAGACCTTCGAGCATCATCAAGAACATCAGAAAAAACCTTAAAGGCGATGTCCACCGCTCTAAAATTTCTTTATTAACAAGGAGGGATTCAGATGAGGAAGTAGTGATGATTGAAGTTGTGGGAATTGAATCATCTTTCACAGTAGATATATTCTTCACAGGCGTAAATTGAAGAGGATTAATAAATGAGGTTGTGGTGGAATCAATCTTTGCGGCATTTACAAAGGGAGAAGAAGGGGTTTCATTCGCAATAGGGTTAGTTAAAGGGGTGGCATCTATAACGATATTTTCATGAACAGGAGCAGCGAGAAACAAAGGCCCGATTGGCGAAGCTCCGGTAGGAGTTACCAGGGATTTAAAATCAGGAAATGAAATTGCAGATTTAATAGTCTTTAATTGACGGGGCTTCTTGTTGGGTTTATTACCATCTTCACCATCCAGCGAATATCAACTCAGATAAGAAACAGAGGAAACAATATTGTCATTAAAAAAAGCAATGTTTCTTACTACCATTTTATTCGCAGGTTTGCCTACAACAACCTTTTGTTGCGAGCTTTGAGAGACTTTAGGGTTTGGGACTGTGAATTTGGTGTTAAAGGTCCTTTTGTGGAAACATAATAAGTATGAGAATTACATTAATTAGGGAGGTCAATAAAATAAGATAAGTTCCAGCAAAATCAGAAGAAGAAAAGCAAAACTAACCTTGGCGAATCCATGATAGCAGCAGCAGATAGGTAAGTTTGTGAAAATCAAGGATAAAGAAAGTTGCAGAGGATGAAGATTTACAGAGAACTTGGAAGTGAGTAATACGAAGTAGAAGAAGAAAATTATTTTCCATGAAGTTCTCTCCTTAAATAGACGAAAAGAGATGACCAGTTGAAATTTGATGTGCCGGTAAACAAGGGAAATAATAAACACGTGTAGACGGCTACACCTAATTCACGGAAGGCTGTCGGTGAAGAAGAATATGGAAATATAAATGGGTGCGGAATTTTGAAGTAAAGGTTCTCATATCATTCTACCCTTCGCAGAGAAGACATGAGAAGAGGCAAGATGTATGAGCAGACTCTCGCAACAGTTATGTCCCAGCGAAATTATAACTAAAAAGTGTTTGCGAAGGCCATCTCAGAGTATTAGAAGAGTGACGTAGCAGGTGACGTCAGCCTAATCAGGAGGAAAGTGTGAAGACCTTGCGAAATTGAAGAGCACTTGCGAAGAAAACCCTTGTAAGCTTGTGAGAATGACGCATGCCAGATCCGAAAATAAAGGTTAGCTTAGCTGTCATCCACTATGTAATACCCTATATAAGGGACTAAGTAGACTTGAGAAAAGGGAGAGATCTTTTGGTGAAAGTGAGAAAGCAAAGAGGACAAATAAAATCTAGAATAATTCTTATTTCCTTGTATTCTCATTATTCTTGTAAAATTCTTAAGAGAAATTAATAAAACTTTGGTTATTGTTCTTGAAATTTAAGTGAATCTTTGTGTAATCTCATTAGGGTGTAGTTGTGGGAAATCCTGCAGCTACAGAAATTGTTGTTGCTGAAAGATCTAAGATACTATTATTTGAAAGATAACAACAAAGCTTTTGCTTCCTTTCAATCTAAACAAGCTTATCTTGCTACTCAAAGACCATCAAAAGGTTATTCTTTTCCATCTTCATCTTTCAAGACTAGGCCTAGAGGATTTTACAACTTTAATCTTTCATACCGAGGTAATTCCATCTCATACATTAGTAATTTTCAGTTACCTACTAGGGTGTCTACTCAAAATACTTTCTATAGACCTTGCATTCCTCCAACTTCAAATATTGCATCCACTTCAACTGCTAATGAAGAACCACTTCAAATATTGCATCCACTTCAACTGCTAATGAAGAACCATGTCAGATTTGTAACAAAGCTGGTCATCAAGCTTTGACATGTATGCATAAACTTAACTTCTCTTATCAAAATGTTAATACTTCTCATAATTTGAGTGCAATGATTTCAATCGCAAATATTTTGGGTGAGAATCCTTGGTACGCTGAAATTGCGGCTAACAATCACATAACATCTAAAAGACCCTAGGGTGCAAAAATGCTCTTTGGACGCCTTTTCTTTGAGCTGGATGATTGAAGTTCCTCGTAATGTTTCTCCATTAGGTTACAGAGCTTGTCTGAGGTAAACAGAAAGGAAAAATTAGAACTACTTGAAGGAGTCACACTTGGACGGGAGGATGTCGATGCCCACGTTGTTTTCAAGTGTTTGACACGAAAAAAAATTTCAATTCGAATTATAATTCTTTATTTGGTTGATGCATGCAGGAGGTGTTAATAGTTTGGGGAGAGCACGACCAGATATTTCCATTGAAGAGGGGTTACGAACTTTACGAGCTTAAGGAGTACGTATAATGTGTCAATTTTAGAACTCACATATTATGTTGTGAAATAAGATGAGCATTTCTATTAATGCCATTTTTCAGGCTTATTGGAGATAATGTCAGTATGGAAGTGTTGCCGAGAAAATCACATGCATCCAAGTCGAAAACCCGAGGCTGTTCAACACCATTGTGAAGAAGTTCTTGCGTGGGGTGTCTTCTTCTTAACTCAACCAAAGAATGAAATTTATGGGAGAACTTATAAACTATTCTAATCGAAACTCAAAGTAGGTTACATTTTAATTCACATGTCGACGATACATATAATATTGCCTCCTCATAGGAAACTGTTTGTGATGATTCATTGGTAAAACTGTATTGTCATTCTAATGTGTATCGGTATCATGTTAAATACATGGAATAACATCTCTTTCCCGATGTCCACCAATTTTCTTGTTTATATTATCCAAAGGTATGCAAAAGAATTTTCTTGTGTAATGATGACTCATGGCGAATGACTCATGACAGAAAACAGAAAAAGAAGAAGAAAGTATATACTTTTCTTCTTCTACCTACAATTATCTGATTCTTCTCTTCATTCCAATAAAATTATAAAGGAATCGTTCTTTTTTTGTTCACAAAGAGGATTCTTTTTAGATGTAATTTCAGGTTTTTCAAGTTTTAGTTTCTGTCATATTGGTTAAAGTTGAACACACAACCGGAATGTCAACAAGAAAAGGGATACTATAGATAGCAATGCCGAATAACCTATTTTATTCATGGATATTTATGGGGAATCTTCGTACGTCTTTCCCATGGATCCTATCATCTTTGGAACCTTATCTGTTCAAGAAACACTCAACCACATATCAAAGCTTGCTGAAGATGTCATATTCTCGTGCACATGATGAAGTATCAGGTAATCCACATTGCAGGTTAAGTCAATCTCGCTTGCAATTCAAGTGCATTGCCTCTTGCAAACACAATGTTTCTGGTATGAGGTTTTGCTTAAGATCGAAAGATGAATCTGACTCGCCTGAGCTTTTGAGAATGCTAGTGAGTTCCTCAATGAAACACATACTGAAGGGAACTGATCACAAAATTCCGACATCATCTCCAATATTTGCATTGGCACCTGTTTCGGTGCCATCATTTGAGGTTAGTACCATTAGTTATCGAGTGTTGGCGGATTGATAAATTAAATAACCGTCAAGACTTCCTACAGGATCTTGTAAGGTATAAGGTGGACATAAATCGAGTCATAATATGTTTCCTCCCTTAATTTGTTTTCATTAATCAGTATACTCACACCGTTGTGATTGCAATGAAGATGCTGGTTCTGCCTCTCCATCTTAACTTCCATTGTTTTATTTTTAAAGTGATCAAGATGCTAGAACGGATTTGCATGCCGCAAAATATATGTACAACTACCTTTAAAACCGGCATGAGAATGATAGAGAGTACTGTGTCTGGATATCACACGAAACATTTTCCTTCTTACCTTTCTGTATGATAGAAGTTGGGATTAAATACAAGTTAGTGACAGATATAATAAGTTAACTTTCAAAAAATTAATGAATGATAGATTTTTATAATAAGTTGGACTCTTGGAGAAAACCCTAAACAACTCGAAATTGTAAAGATTTCAAAAGAATAATTTTAAACTTCATAAAATAGCAAATAAACAATTAAATTAAATAGACTTTCAAAAAAACGAACGATAGAATTCGACTAAAATCTTCTCATATGCCTCTTGCGTTAGCCCGTTTCTTCTCTCTTGAACTGTTTTAGGGTTATCATCTGCATTATCATCTTCAAGAACTTTTGCATCGATTAATAACTTTTTCAGAAGACTAATTTATGTATCGTCTGGTACCGACAACTCATCTTTATCCAAAAAACTTTCAACAAACGATTCAAATTCCACGGCAACTTTCCTAAGTTGTTTCATTTGTTCACCCAAATATTGCATTGAATTTGTATCTACGATCGTTCTCTCCAGAGAATTCGTTAATCTATTTAGTATTTCTGCTGAATTCCTAAGAGTTTCCCTAAGTTCTGAACCAATTGCCATTGAATCCGTTGATCAGTTAAGGCTTTTCTATCTCTGATCTCTCTCTCTCTCTGAATTATGAAAAATATATGTCCATCGTTACCCTTATATATATCATGAGATATTATGATCTCAAACTAGCTCGGAAACCGTTTCCTTATCTGACAAGGATCGTTACTTTGAAATCTTGTCAGATAAACTATGCCATTGTTGCTGTCAGTCGATAAAACAAATTTGTCTCCCATTGTAAACCAAATGGAGATGAGATATATGGATGCCAAAATATGGGGATAGCTAGAGAACAACGAACTTTTATGAAGCAAAAGGTAGACGACAAAGATAAACCATGCAGATTTTGTTCAACCAAGCCCACTTATCACTTTAAGACATAAATTTTTCATCAAACACAAGCAAAATGTAGTTAACAGTATGTTGTTAACACTAAAGTTAATCTGACCAACAAACTATTAAGCAGTACTGCTGCAGAATTGCAAATCTAACAATCTTTTAGCTACAACAATTAAAGTTACTACATACTAGTATATTAATATATAAACTCGATAAAATCATCACGAAAACCATCTTCATCGTCGGGAGATATGGGCAGGTTACAATTGATTTCGGTTTCACTTGTAAGAATCTTCATATACCTTCATGGAGAGATCAGGCACTTTTTCTGAGGCACCTGTTGGTTGCTTAATCCATCTACTTTGTTGTTAGGTGAAACGACTATCTTTAAGAACTCATCCACTTTGTTGCTAAATTCATGTATGCTCTTTACATACTCATCCACAAGGTTTCTGAATCCGTATGCGCCCTTTACAAACTCATTCACTAGGATTCTTAATCCATCTACTTCGTTGTTACGTGAGACAACGGTCTTTAAGAACTCATCCACTTGGTTGCTGAATTCATCTACGATCTTTAAGTTTTCACCCATTTGGTTGCTTAATCCATCTGCCCTCTTTACATACTCATCCACTTGGCTTCTTAATCCATCTGCCCTCTTTACATACTCATCCACTTGGCTTCCTAATCCATCTGCCTTCTTTACATACTCATCCACTTGGCTTCTTAATCCATCTACTTCGTTGTTACGTGAAACAACATTCTTAAAGAGCTCACCCACTTGGTTGCTTAATTCATCTGTGGTGTTTAAGAACTCATCCAATTGGTTGCTTAGTTCATCTAAGCACTTTCCCAACTCATCCACTTGGTTTCTTAATCCACGTGCATTGCTTTCCAACTCCCCAAGAAGAGTATCCAATCTCTTTTGTGTTGTGTCCACCTACAGAGTGAGACCATAACATCCAATTAAATAAGAACTGATTATAACAACATTAGGACAACCTTCCATGATGGTTTGCAAAAACCAGCTAACCATACTTTTGAGATTGAGATTTGAGTGTAAGTTCCAGAGGAAAATATGATGATATAAGAAGCTCCATGCAATAGTAAATACCTTCGAAAAGGGTTAGGAAACCACCCCAATGCGTAGCCTTGAAGATATGTGATACCCGACCAATTGCGGTACCGATAAATAGTGCCTTAGTAATTCGATTGTCAGAATATGTATCTACCCGTCGGAAGATATCCTTCATCCAAATCCAAATCAAGATCAGAAAGATATAAAAAAACAAAGTAATTAAGAAAAAAAAAGTGAAGGGAATAAGAATAACCTTATGATTTTTATCAGCTTCAGAAGAAAACATCCTACGAAAGCCCTCTTTTCTGGTCGAATTCTTAGCAGTAGACAACATCATCATCCTATTCTTAGCAGTAGACAACATCATCATCCTAGCGAAACCACCAAGTCTATTTACCATTTCGCAAAGTAGACGGGAGATTTACGAACCCAAAGAAAAAAACAACGAGCCTTTATTCATCGGTAAGATGCATCTTTAATACCAACACACTATCCATAAAAGGTAGAGCCCCAATGTGGTTAAACTAGACGGTTCAAACCTACAACTGGGGTGGCAAAGTATTAGAGATCTTGGGCCAACTAGGCTATACCAAGAAAAATAGATATTCCTCTTACTTATTGTTAGAGTTTTACAAGTTTCTTCAAAAACCATTGTTTTCTACTTCCTCCATTTGAAGAAGAAGAAGAAAAAAAGGCAACAATGGCATACCAGATCCCGGAAGAGATTCTGGTAGAAATCCTCTCAAGGATACCAAAGAGGTCTGTGTTCCCAATCTTCCGATTCAGGAAAAGTACTAATAATGACATGACAGCTCAACTCTTCAAGTCTTTATACTTGCCACTCATATCACTACCCATTCAATAATCATGGATTTAAATAAAAAATAAACAATTAGGGGCTTCCTGTGAATAGGTTTACTACCCCTTTCTTCTTATTACACCACAAAAATAAAGCAAATGGCATCTTATTACATTTTCAACATCATTTTGAACAAAACATGTTTCTAGAAATTTCATCCGTGACACTAATCCAAGCATAAAACAAAATTAAACCCTAGTTCAGATCTCAATAACCGATTCCTGTTTCAGAATTATCCCCAAATAACATTAATTCCCAATCATCCCCAACTCACATGAATTCCCAATTATCCCGAATTGTGAATAAAACCCTAATTCACAACTTTCCCCAAACTGTGAACGAAACCCAATCAACAATCATCTAACAGGAAATATAACAGAAACATATCAAACCCATATACAAAAAATTCACAATCATCTCAATATAATCACAATTTATGAAAAAAAAAAAAACCTAATTTCAGAAAAACTCCCCAAACTTTATAAACCCTACGATCTCTTAGCCATAGATTCAGAACAAGAAAACATGTTAAATATTAAATGACAGTAATCATTAACCATAAACATCAAGAAATTATACTAAAAGATTACTAACCTGTTTTCAGTACCCTTTTCGGTTTAGGTATCTCCTGGCTCAGATAAGTTCTTGAAGCCGTCAGAAAGCATTTATTACACTCTCTGTTTATTTCATTTCAGTTTCTATCAAACTCGATGAAGATGGCTCCTCTTTATTTCAACACGTGTCGTTGGATACATCTCTCCCCATCCATTTTATAAGTACTGACATCTTATAATGCGTTGACTGGTCAACATACGCATTTTCCAAAAAAGTAAACAAAAAGTCTTTACGGAACGCACGGAAAAACCATGTGGAAACCGTCCCCTCTCAGAATTGTGTTGGTGGGCCCTCAAAGTGGCCCTTTGTTGATTCTCGATGGGCTGGGACCCGTCCCATGTGAGGAGACGGATTTTAGCTGGTTTTTCCAGCCGATCTGTATAAAACTGCTGAAAAATAACTTCTATAATCATTGATTTTGGGTTATCCTGGATATTTGTTTACCTTATATTTTATACATCTAGATATCATGTGCTTAGTAACATAACAAATGGTACTAGAATTTTAGTTTGCAAAGTTAAAGATAACACCAGATGTACATGGGTTATATGTGGGTATCATCTTTATTACCATGGTCAACAATATCAGCATCAACAATAACGTGGAAATGTGAATCATGGGAAAAAAATTTTTTTATTAGAAACGTAAATTATTATTAGATAAAGTTTAATTTACAGAGTTGTGACCCACAAGTAACACATTGGCGGGAATCAAAGGAGGTGTAGAAATTCAAGTCTATGACATTCGACCAGATTTAGCGACCGTATTATTGCATTCCTTATATACAAAAACATACCAAAAAATAAATAAAATCTCCAACCTTTTAGTGATAACATGATAAATTAAAAGACACGTAGTTAATTGAGATCAGTTGTTTAATCTCCTTCCTTTAAGGTAGGGCCGTTGGATGACATTAATATTTCATAAAAGATTTCTGTCATAGAAAAAAAGTTAGTGATTTTTTTTTCATTTACTTTTTTATAGGACCGAAATACCTTTCATGTTTTCACTGCGGAATTACGGATTGGTGCTTAGCTGTATGTGTTAGGGTCTCATGTCTTTGTATAAATACAAGAACCATATGTATTTGTAATGTGTGAAATACTGAAATGTGCAAGACAAGATCAATTGCATCTGTAATCCTTTCTTTAAAGATTAACGAAAATATATTGTTCTATCAGATTAAAGGTTAAATCCTTTTTCTCGCTGTTCATCGCCATTAATTAATGATGTTTCTTTAAGTTTTTTTTTTAAAAAGTCTACACTCTGTTTCATCAATATTTCCTTGTTTTTCAATTTTGAAACTTCCTCAACGACAAATCTTCAATATACTTGTGGTGGGTTTGTTTGCAGAATTCACCGTTTCCAGGAATTTATAATCCCATGGGATTAAAAATTCTGGGAATCATGTAAATTCCTTATGTGTTTGGTAACTCAATATAAATTCCTAATATTTATAGAGTTTTCTTGTATTAAAGTCTTTGTACCGTTTGACATTACCCTCAATTCTTAAAATTGCATATATATGAGATTTAGAGTTAAAAAAAAGTGGGTCCATAAATCCCTTGATAAGTATCCCAAAAAATCATGGGGAGGGGGGGGGGACTCCATATGGAGGATTTGTTGGAAAACTGTATCTCGTAGAAAACGTGATTCCAAGGATTCGGGCAACCAAACATACCGAGGGAAACGTAATTCTACCAAATCCCCTGGACCCATGAATTCCATCTTTAAAATTCTACATCCAAACCCACTAAACAAGAATTTTCCGGGTTCCATTAAATCAGATCTCAAATGTCATTTAATAAAAACTCAAGGATGATAATTTTTTCACATGGAAAAGCTTAATTCTTCTATTACTTAAGCGATACAAAGTCTCTAGATTCTTGGATGGATCTACTCCTTGTCCTCCAAAATTTCTTACTCGAGATGATTTAACTCAAGGAATTGTGAATCCTTCTTATATTGCTTGGCGTGATGATGATAACACACTTATTTTGTGGTTGCAGTCTACAATTTCGGACTCAATTGTTCCTTATGTTTTTGGTGCTAAATCTGCTAGGGAATCATGGAATAATATTGAATCAAGATTTGATCGCACTTCAACAACACATGCTATACAAATTAGCACTAAACTGCAAACACCAAAACTTGGATTTGGTTCTATAGCTACATATTTAGCGGAAATCAAGAAATTGGCAGATCATTTAACTGCTTATGGAATTGAAATTTTTGATGAAGAACTTGCGGTGTTAGCTCTCAATGAAATTGGTCAAGATTACAACCCGTTTAGTACTTCTACAGGTATTCGAAATCCTCCTGTCTCCTTTGATGATTTACAAAATTTGTTATTAATTAATTGAAGAAATTGTTTATTGCTGAAAGATCTAAAGACTTTATTATCCGAAGCAGGGACGGCCCCGACACCGAAGATGCCCAAAGCACACACCAAAATTTTTGCCCCTCTAATCATTTGACCAAGTCAACACAGTTTGACTATGGGTGGAAATATGTCCGGCTCAAGTTTATTTTACAATGGCACGGTAGATTATACTACCATTTAGTGTAATTATTAGTCACCAGTAATATAAATGATATTACTGGTCCACATACGCATTATATTTTTCTTTGGCATATGTATGTAGAGTGTATAATTTCACTCGGTGTGTACGCCAAAAATGAAAATAACATCCTTTCTTCAATTTGCCGAAATATGGCCAGAAAATGTAAAGACTTTCCTTGCGTGTTTTATTAACAAGTCACCATTTTACTTCAAAATAAAAAAAGAAAAATAAACTTCATCATTTAAAAAAAATTGAATGATTATCATAAACTCAGCAACCAATGATCATGCCTCACGGTGTCACCATATATCTCTCTCCCTAGATGATTCTTTATTTTCTCTTTTGCTGCCCTTGTAACTTGTACTGATAGGTAAGTATTAAGAGATGTACCCACTCAATGATCTTGACCTATTGTATTGAGAACAGACAGCACCTAAAAATTTGATGCCCCAAAACCTTTGCTGCCCAAAGCACCGCTTCGAGTGCTTTGCCTCAGGGCCGGCACTGATCCGAAGCTAACAACAAAGCTTTTGTCCCCCTTCAATCTGAAAAAGCTTATCTTGCTCCTCAAAGACCATCAAGAGGTTATTCATTTCCATCTCCATCTTATAGGACTAGGTTTAGAGGATTTTACAACTTTAATCCTTCATATCTAGGTAATTCCATCTCATAAATAAGTAATTTTCGGTTACCTACTAGGGTATCTACTCAAAATACTTTCTATAGACCTTGCAATCTTCTAGATTCAAATTTGTATCTACTTCAACTGCTAGTAAAGAACCCTGTCAGATTTGTAACAAATCTGGTCATCAAGCTTTGGCATGTAGGCATAGGCAGCAGCACTATAGAACCAGGAATTTATGTTAGTTGATACCTTCTTGTTTGATTTTTCTAACCCTAAGGAATACACTCATTTTACAAAAGAACTTAGAAAATGTTTATACAAAGATTGTCTAAGATGACATCGTTATATGATCACAAAAAGATGTCATACTCCTCACATCAATTAATTAAATATCCGATAAACGAACAAGCACAAATAATTAATGAATGAAGTTAAGTAGAGATAATTTGATTTAGAGAGCATAGACATTATAGAGAACTGTTATCTTCAAAAAAGAAAAGAGAAACTAAGTAGTAAAATGATGTATGGTGGGATGAATATTCAGAACAAGATTCCCCTTATCAAGAACTTAGAAACCTTGATAATATTTTTTTCCAACTTCTCTAGTAAACAAGCAAGGACTTTGTAACTTTGTATTGATTGATTCTTGCTACCTTACTTACAAATGAATACAACATGCCTATTTTGGCTACAAAAGAAGAAGAGAACTATGCCTTAACAATATGCCTTTGGAGGCTGAGAGGCTAACAACCAATGGACCAACTACTAGACAATCTAGTATTCTTGTTTGATTTTTCTAACCCTAGAACACTCATTTTACACATGTTAATTGTCTAACATTGACTCTAGACATCCTAGATATTTCTAGGTTAATTTAGATAGATGTGAACACTTGACTAAGTTGGTGTTGAATATTCAACACTCCCCCTCAACACCTACTTTCCAACTTCTCTTTATGGTAGACGTTTCGGTCCCCTTAATAGTTTAAGGATGTTTCGGTCCTCTTCATAGTTTAAGGACGTTTCAGTCCTCTTCGGAAGTTTAGGGACATTTCGGTCCTCTTCGGAAGTTTAGGGACATTTCGGTCCTCTTCGTAGTTTTAGAACATTCGGGTTCCATCGTAGTTTAGGGACATTGCGGTCCTCTTCGTAGTTTTAGAACATACGGGTTCCATCGTAGTTTAGGGACATTGCGGTCCTCTTCGTAGTTTTAGAACATACGGGTTCCATCGTAGTTTAGGGACATTGCGGTCCTCTTCGTAGTTTTAGAACATACGGGTTCCATCGTAGTTTAGGGACATTACGGTCCTTCTTCGTTTCAGTAAAATACTTCTTGTACTCTTTAGACAACTCATAGGATTTTCACCCACTTTTGTTGTTCTCTATCTCATCACCACTTGGTGATTGCTTCCGTTTCTTCACAATATTCTTTTTTTTTTTTTTTTTTCCTTCCCGATTTGAGGAAACAACCACTTATTGTTCTTACCCTCAAACCCTTCTCTGATCACTTATTAGGAAGTGACCCTTTCTTCTTCTCTTTTATCTTGTATTTTTTTTTTCATGGAGACCCCTTTTTTTTTTCTTCATGGAGACCCCATTTCTTCTCTTTTAGTATTTCTTGCTCATTTAGTATGTCTCCTAACTTCTGCGTGCAAGCCTCTACAAATTCAACATTTTTGAAATGTCGATATTACAAAAGCTTTGTCTTGTAGTAGCAGTAGTTTTTTCTTCTTCCAGTGGATACATGTCCACCGGCTTCGTGTCACAAGTAGAAACTTGATGTTGTCGTGACAAACATGGCTTTCTTGTCATTTTTTTCTTCTCTCAAAACCGAGTAGGTCGTCTCATTGAGGCTCTCTTCCCACAATATGAGGAGGCGATCATTTGAAGCTCTCTTCCTTCAATATATGGAGGCATTCGTTGTTGACGTTTTCATGATATCGGCTTCTAAAACTCTTCAACGATTGTGGAGGCAATCCCTTGGTGCACTCTTCCCACAATTGTCTTTAGAATTTTGTAAACAATTTGAGGAGGAAAATTATTGCTCTCTTCCCTCAAACTTGTCTTCGGTCACTTATCAAAAAGTGATTTCTTTTTCTTCTCTACTTTTCTTTTCCACATGGAGAGGCGTTTTTGCTCATGTGAAGGTAGGATTTTTTTTTTTTTTTTTTTTTTTTTTGACAGTTGGAATGGTTGAAATCTTCTTAGTGGTGTTTGCATCTTCTCCTTCTTAAACTTCATATCTTCTCAACTCGAAAGCTTTGAAACCCATCAATTTTGAAGCGGAAACTTTTACGCCCATTTGGATCGAACAGAGCTCGATACCAAGTTAAAATTTATACTCTTATCAAGAACTTAGAAACCTTGATAATATTTTTCGGAGATATACGATCATCGTGGTGTTTCTCGTATAGAGCTCCTAGAGCTCTAGTAGTGAAGGGTGGAAGCAAGGACTTTGTAACTTGAACTTTGTATTGATTGATTCTTGCTACCTTACTTACAAATGAATACAACATGCCTATTTATAGGCTACAAAAGAAGAAGAGAACTATGCCTATGGAGGCTAACAATTATGCCTTTGGAGGCTAACAACTATGCCTTTGGAGGCTAACAACTATGCCTATGGAGGCTTACCAAACCAACTACTAGACAATCTAGTATTCTTGTTTGATTTTTCTAACCCTAGAACACTCATTTTACACATGTTAATTGTCTAACATTGACTCTAGACATCCTAGATATTTCTAGGTTAATTTAGATAGATGTGAACACTTGACTAAGTTGGTGTTGAATATTCAACACTCCCCCTCAACACCTACTTTTCCAACTTCTCTTTATGGTAGACGTTTCGGTCCCCTTCATAGTTTAAGGATGTTTGGGGTCCTCTTCATAGTTTAAGGACGTTTGATCCTCTTGAAGTTTAGGGACATTTCGGTCCTCTTCGGAAGTTTAGGGACATTTCGGGTCCTCTTCAGTAGTTTTAGAACATCTGGGTTCCATCGTAGTTTAGGGACATTGCGGTCCTCTTCGTAGTTTTAGAACATACGGGTTCCATCGTAGTTTAGGGACATTGCGGTCCTCTTCGTAGTTTTAGAACATACGGGTTCCATCGTAGTTTAGGGACATTGCGGTCCTCTTCGTAGTTTTAGAACATACGGGTTCCATCGTAGTTTAAGACATTACGGTCCTTCTTCGTTTCAGTAAAATACTTCTTGTACTCTTTAGACAACTCATAGGATTTTCACCCACTTTTGTTGTTCTCTATCTCATCACCACTTGGTGATTGCTTCCGTTTCTTCACAATATTCTTTTTTTTTTTTTTTTTTCCTTCCCGATTTGAGGAAACAACCACTTATTGTTCTTACCCTCAAACCCTTCTCTGATCACTTATTAGGAAGTGACCCTTTCTTCTTCTCTTTTATCTTGTATTTTTTTTTCATGGAGACCCTTTTTTTTCTTCATGGAGACCCCATTTCTTCTCTTTTAGTATTTCTTGCTCATTTAGTATGTCTCCTAACTTCTCGTGCAAGCCGTCTACAAATTCAACATTTTTTGAAATGTCGATATTACAAAAGCTTTGTCTTGTAGTAGCAGTAGTTTTTTCTTCTTCCAGTGGATACATGTCCACCGGCTTCGTGTCACAAGTAGAAACTTGATGTTGTCGTGACAAACATGGCTTTCTTGTCATTTTTTTCTTCTCTCAAAACCGAGTAGGTCGTCTCATTGAGGCTCTCTTCCCACAATATGAGGAGGCGATCATTTGAAGCTCTCTTCCTTCAATATATGGAGGCATTCGTTGTTGACGTTTTCATGATATCGGGCTTCTAAAACTCTTGAACGATTGTGGAGGCAATCCTTGGTGCACTCTTCACAATTGTCTTTAGAATTTTGTAAACAATTTGAGGAGGAAAATTAACACTCTCTTCCCTCAAACTTGTCTTCGGTCACTTATCAAAAAGTGATTTCTTTTTTCTTCTCTACTTTTCTTTTTCCACATGGAGGCGTTTTTTCTCATGTGAAGGTAGGATTTTTTTTTTTTTTTTTGACAGTTGGAATGGTTGAAATCTTCTTAGTGGTGTTTGCATCTTCTCCTTCTTAAACTTCATATCTTCTCAACTCGAAAGCTTTGAAACCCATCAATTTGTAGCGTGAAACTTTTTACGCCCATTTCGGATCAGAACGAGCTCTGATACCAAGTTAAAATTTATACTCTTATCAAGAACTTAGAAACCTTGATAATATTTTTCGGAGATATACGAGCATCGTGGTGTTTCTCGTATAGAGCTCCTAGAGCTCTAGTGAAGGTGGAAGCAAGGACTTTGTAACTCGAACTTTGTATTGATTGATTCTTGCTACCTTACTTACAAATGAATACAACATGCCTATTTATAGGCTACAAAAGAAGAAGAGAACTATGCCTATGGAGGCTAACAACTATGCCTTTGGAGGCTAACAACTATGCCTATGGAGGCTTACCAAACCAACTACTAGACAATCTAGTATTCTTGTTTGATTTTTCTAACCCTAGAACACTCATTTTACACATGTTAATTGTCTAACATTGACTCTAGACATCCTAGATATTTCTAGGTTAATTTAGATAGATGTGAACACTTGACTAAGTTGGTGTTGAATATTCAACACTCCCCTCAACACCTACTTTCCAACTTCTTTATGGTAGACGTTTAGGTCCCTTCATAGTTTAAGGATGTTTCGGTCCTCTTCATAGTTTAAGGACGTTTCAGTCCTCTTCGGAAGTTTAGGGACATTTCGGTCCTCTTCGGAAGTTTAGGGACATTTCGGTCCTCTTCGTAGTTTTAGAACATTCGGGTTCCATCGTAGTTTAGGGACATTGCGGTCCTCTTAGTAGTTTTAGAACATACGGGTTCCATCGTAGTTTAGGGACATTGCGGTCCTCTTCGTAGTTTTAGAACATACGGGTTCCATCGTAGTTTAGGACATTGCGGTCCTCTTCGTAGTTTTAGAACATACGGGTTCCATCGTAGTTTAGGGACATTACGGTCATTCTTCGTTTGATAAAATACTTCTTTATCTTTAGACAACTCATAGGATTTTCACCCACTTTTGTTGTTCTCTATCTCATCACCACTTGGTGATTGCTTCCATTCTTCACAATATTCTTTTTTTTTTTTTTTCTTCCCGATTTGAGGAAACAAACCACTTATTGTTCTTACCCTCAAACCCTTCTACGATCACTTATTAGGAAGTGACCCTTTCTTCTTCTCTTTTATCTTGTATTTTTTTTTCATGGAGACCCCTTTTTTTTTCTTCATGGAGACCCCATTTTCTTCTCTTTTAGTATTTCTTGCTCATTTAGTATGTCTCCTAACCGCGTGCAAGCCTCTACAAATTCAACATTTTTGAAATGTCGATATTACAAAAGCTTTGTCTTGTAGTAGCAGTAGGTTTTTCTTCTTCAGTGGATACATGTCCACAGCTTCGTGTCACAAGTAGAAACTTGATGTTGTCGTGACAAACATGGCTTTCTTGTCATTTTTTTCTTCTCTCAAAACCGAGTAGGTCGTCTCATTGAGGCTCTCTTCCCACAATATGAGGAGGCGATCATTTGAAGCTCTCTTCCTTCAATATATGGAGGCATTCGTTGTTGACGTTTTCATGATATCGGCTTCTAAAACTCTTGAACGATTGTGGAGGCAATCCTTGGTGCACTCTTCCCACAATTGTCTTTAGAATTTTGTAAACAATTTGAGGAGGAAAATTATTGCTCTCTTCCCTCAAACTTGTCTTCTGGTCACTTATCAAAAAGTGATTTCTTTTTCTTCTCTACTTTTCTTTTTCCACATGGAGGCGTTTTTGCTCATGTGAAGGTAGGATTTTTTTTTTTTTTTTTTTTTTTTTTTTTTGACAGTTGGAATGGTTGAAATCTTCTTAGTGGTGTTTGCATCTTCTCCTTCTTAAACTTCATATCTTCTCAACTCTGAAAGCTTTGAAACCCATCAATTTGTAGCGGAAGCTTTTACGCCCATTTGGGGATCGAATTGAGCTCCCACCAAGTTAAAATTTATACTCTTATCAAGAACTTAGAAACCTTGATAATATTTTCGGAGATATCTGGCATCGTGGTGTTTCTCGTATAGAGCTCCTAGAGCTCTAGTAGTGAAGAGGTGGAAAAAAGGACTTTGTAACTTGAACTTTGTAGTGATTGATTCTTGCTACCTTACTTACAAATGAATACAACATGCCTATTTATAGGCTACAAAAAGAAAGAAGAACTATGCCTATGGAGGCTAACAACTATGCCTTTGGGAGGCTAACAACTATGCCTATGGAGGCTTACCAAACCAACTACTAGACAATCTAGTATTCTTGTTTGATTTTCTAACCTAGAACACTCATTTTACACATGTTAATTGTCTAACATTGACTCTAGACATCCTAGATATTTCTAGGGTTAATTTAGATAGATGTGAACACTTGACTAAGTTGGTGTTTGAATATTCAACACTCCCCCTCAACACCTACTTTCCAACTTCTCTTTATGGTAGACGTTTCGGTCCCCTACGTAGTTTAAGGATGTTTGGTCCTCTTCATAGTTTAAGGACGTTTCGGTCCTCTTCGGAAGTTTAGGGACATTTCGGTCCTCTTCGGAAGTTTGGGACATTTCGGTCCTCTTCGTAGTTTTAGAACATTCGGGTTCCATCGTAGTTTAGGGACATTGCGGTCCTCTTCGCTAGTTTTAGAACATACGGGTTCCATCGTAGTTTAGGGACATTGCGGTCCTCTTCGTAGTTTTAGAACATACAGGTTCCATCGTAGTTTAGGGACATTGCGGTCCTCTTCGTAGTTTTAGAACATACGGGTTCCATCGTAGTTTAGGGACATTACGGTCCTTCTTCGTTTCAGTAAAATACTTCTTGTACTCTTTAGACAACTCATAGGATTTTCACCCACTTTTGTTGTTCTCTATCTCATCACCACTTGGTGATTGCTTCCGTTTCTTCACAATATTCTTTTTTTTTTTTTTTTCTTCCCGATTTGAGGAAACAACCACTTATTGTTCTTACCCTCAAACCCTTCTCTGATCACTTATTAGGAAGTGACCCTTTCTTCTTCTCTTTTATCTTGTATTTTTTTCATGGAGACCCTTTTTTTTTTCTTCATGGAGACCCCATTTCTTCTCTTTTAGTATTTCTTGCTCATTTAGTATGTCTCCTAACCCTGCGTGCAAGCCTCTACAAATTCAACATTTTTGAAATGTCGATATTACAAAAGCTTTTGTCTTGTAGTAGCAGTATTTTTCTTCTTCAGTGGATACATGTCCACATAAGCTTCGTGTCACAAGTAGAAACTTGATGTTGTCGTGACAAACATGGCTTTCTTGTCATTTTTCTTCTCTCAAAACCGTGTAGGAGTCGTCTCATTGAGGCTCTCTTCCCACAATATGAGGAGGCGATCATTTTGAAGCTCTCTTCCTTCAATATATGGAGGCATTCGTTGTTGACGTTTTTCATGATATCGGCTTCTAAAACTCTTGAACGATTGTGGAGGCAATCCTTGGTGCACTCTTCCCACAATTGTCTTTAGAATTTTGTAAACATTTTGAGGAAAATTCTTGCTCTCTTCCCTCAAACTTGTCTTCTGGTCACTTATCAAAAAGTGATTTCTTTTTTTTCTTCTCTACTTTTCTTTTTCCACATGGTGGCGTTTTTGCTCCTGTGAAGGTGTTTTTTTTTTTTTTTTTTTTTTTTTTTTTTTGACAGTTGGAATGGTTGAAATCTTCTTAGTGGTGTTTGCATCTTCTCCTTCTTAAACTTCATATCTTCTCAACTCAAGCTTTGAAACCCATCAATTTGTAGCGGAAACTTTACGCCCATTTGGATCGAACGAGCTCGATACCAAGTTAAAATTTATACTCTTATCAAGAACTTAGAAACCTTGATAATATTTTTCGGAGATATCACGAGCATCGTGGTGTTTCTCGTATAGAGCTCCTAGAGCTCTAGTAGTGAAGGGTGGAAGCAAGGACTTTGTAACTTGAACTTTGTATTGATTGATTCTTGCTACCTTACTTACAAATGAATACAACATGCCTATTTATAGGCTACAAAGAAGAAAGAGAACTATGCCTATGGAGGCTAACAATTATGCCTTTGGAGGCTAACAACTATGCCTTTGGAGGCTAACAACTATGCCTATGGAGGCTTACCAAACCAACTACTAGACAATCTAGTATTCTTGTTTGATTTGTCTAACCCTAGAACACTCATTTTACACATGTTAATTGTCTAACATTGACTCTAGACATCCTAGATATTTCTAGGTTAATTTAGATAGATGTGAACACTTGACTAAGTTGGTGTTGAATATTCAACAATAGATGGGCTAAATATTTTTTTGTTGGAATTTACAAGGGTCAAAATCAGTTTTGCTAAATTTTGGGGTGGGCAACTTCTCATTATAGCACACCTAGTCGAAAACCAGAGGCTGTTCAACACCATTGTGAAGAAGTTCTTGTGTGGGGTGTCTTCTACTTAACTCAACCAAAGAATGAAATTGATGGGAGAACTTATCAACTTTTGTAATGGAAACTAACTTATCTGTAAGTAGGTTACATTTTAATTCACATGTCGACGATATATATATAATATTGCCTCCTCATAGGAAACTTTTTGTGATGATTCTCTGGTAAAACTGTGTTGCCATTCTAATGTGTATCGGTAATTCGGTATTATGTTAAATCCATGGAACAGAAGTTTTGTTGTGGCGTCCACCAATTTTCTTGTTTATATTATCCAAAGGTATGCAAAAGAATTTTATTGTGTAAAGATGACTCATGGCGCATGACTCATGACATAAAACCGAAAAAGAAGAGAGAGTATATACTTTTCTTCTTCTACCTACCATTGTCTGATTCTTTTCTTCATTCCAACAAAATTAAGAAGGAATCGTTCTTTTTTTTGTTCATAAAGCGGCGTCCTTTAGATGTTGTTTCAGGTTTGCTTCCAATAATAGTTGTTTCGGCCTACGGTCATATATTACATAAACTTGAAGACACAATGGATTTGACAACCAGATAAATGAATCTGTAGATAGCAATGCCGAACAACCGGTTCTTATTCTTGGATCTTCATCTTGATGGGGAGTCTTCGTACGTCTTTCCCACAGAGCATATCGTATTTGGAAGCTTAGCTGTTCATCAAGTGTTCAGCCATATTTCAAAGTTTGCTGGAGCGCTTCTCTTGTCAATTGCTAGTGGGTCGAATTCAATTTCGCAGAATAACGTATCAGGTAATTCACATTCAAGACATAGGGTTACTGGTTTTAGGTTTTGTTCAGGATCAACAGCTATATTTAATTCCCCCGCTCTTTTCGCCACATCGATGAATTCTACTATGAGACACGTACTGAAGGAAGTTGACAACCACATTCGGACATCGTTTCCTGTACTCTCGTTGGCTGCTTCTTTGGTACCGCCATTAAACAATTTGTAGGTATTTCAATACCAATAGTTAAATGATTTTTGGTTCTTTATCCACAATGTTGTCTAGTTTTGTTATGTTATTCGTATATTTCAATAATCCTGATTTTCTTGTAAACGGAAAACAAGATCCTTTGAGGTAAATGCCATTCCAGAGACTGCCAAAGTAGAGATGAATGGAGGAGGAAAGGACCAAAGACCATGTATCATTGAAAATCGAGAATCTGCTAATCTTTCTTTTCAAGAAATACCTCGGGAAGGAAATGCTGTTGAGCCAAAAACTGGGATGGAGTTTCCTACAGCTTTGCAGAACGTTTTTACTGACGCACACAACTCTGACTGCCTTTCCGAAGTCAGTAGTTTATTTATTGTTTTGCAAGTTTAAGGTATTGCACGTTTGCATTCCTGAGCTCTTGATCCATGTCTTGCATTAATTAACGAAGTTCCTGGAGTGTTTCAGGTCCTTGTTGGTACTGGTTATAGAAGTATGAGAATCGTCATGTTTAAATCCATTAAAGGTCTCGCATTTGGTTTATGTGAGCATTTCTTTTCATGCTACAATTTAGAAAACTTCCATTTCGTATGGGGATGCATGTAATACGTGCGTTCGTACATGATGCAGATGTCACACTGACTCCTTGTGCGAAAAGTTGGGTCCTAAATATGCCAATGTGCCGATTGATGAATTGAGTGACCGTCAAGACTTCTTACAGGATCTTGTAAAGGTATAAGGTGGACAAATTTTTCTTCGTAAAATTCAAATGCTCTCATATTCATTTATTAGTGTCTCTCGGAAAACACTATAGAAAGTTGTGTTTGGGTGTTGCAGAGAGGATATCGATATGTCCGTCAGACTTGTGGTTAATTGCAGAGGGATGAGAATTAATGCCGTGCGAGAGTAAGATATGATCATTAACCCTTCAAACATAGTTTCTGAAACCTCATCTGTTAATGACACTGGACAATATATATGCTTTGCTGTAGTGCACTTGAGAAGCCCCTCGTGCTCGATTACTTAAGGTACGCATCCAGTATCTTCTGTAGTACTCCAACGACTTCAATATCAAAACGTTCACCGACTCTTGTGTTTTCTCAAAAGATGAACCCTGGTACTGACTATCACTGCTTGAAAACATTCCGCTCATGTTTCCCTCGAAACACCTCATTACCTATGGTAAGGGTCCATGATCAACCATTTTGCATACCATCTGTTAAATAAACTACCATGAATAGTATTAACACGACTTTCATCATGTGAATCTTTCAGGGCACAACAATTGATGTTCGCCGAACAATGGATGGACAACTTATTACGAAGTGAGCATCCAGACATTATTACAATTATCATTGGCCTTTAGTAGTCGAATCCTCAATCCTTATTCTTTAAATAATACACGATTCCTAAAGTCTTATTGCATGGAATGCAGTTGACGGCAAGTATATTGGTGCAGTTCCTAGCAAAGATTTATGCAGTAAGAAATTTCTTTTGTTTCTAGCTAGGCATAGACCTCAAGTCTGCTACAGAGGTTAAAAATTCCATAAGATATTAATTAACTGTACCATGATGAAACCACCTTTCAATCACATGGAGTTTATCATGGAGTTTAGTAACCCGTGGAATTTGATAACCCTATATCACCTTAGGGAGATCAAGACACGAAATAAATGTTCTTATAACTTGCTCAAATGTTTAATGGCAGTGGCTTTTTTCGATATGTACATTGGCGATGTTCCGGTGTCAATGCAAGCAAGAGATTTGTAAGAATGTTGGTAGTATTCTCAGAAAATGCCTATAATTTTATTGCCCTTCTTTTCAATAAGATAATAACCATGATGAATTGATAGATTTTGTGATCCTAATATATGTAATGCAGCTAAATTATTATCTCGATAAAATTGATAAATTTATTATCTTTATAAGTTCTTCCCCGATAATATTTTAAGGCCGATAAATAGAGGAGAAGGAGGTCCTATCCTTATGACTATTTTTTGTAAAATGAAAGTAACACAAATGTTTAATTTGATAAAAAGATTGGAAATTTCGTATCCATGGTTACCTTTTCACTAGATAAAATTGTCTCTTTCTTTTAGTCCAATTACTATAATTCCTTCAGTATCTATTTTTTAGGTTATAATTGAAATGTAAACTTTAATATATAACATATCTAAAAATCCGTTCTTAGAATTTAAATTTTTATCTATTTGGAAAGCTTATAAAAAAAATAATGGAGCAGTACAAACAACAATAGCAAATTTAATTTTTGAAAAATTGGGAAGGTGTTAATTCTTTTAGGCACATTTTTGAAAATTAATGCATAAGCATTATAAAAACCACCACAAAGGATGCATAACCACATTATGCATCCATATTTTAGTTTATACATCGCTAATTTTCCGTTGCAAACATCAAAGCATCATACATGGCAAAAAAATGTACTCCCTCCATTTTAGAAAAGTGATATTTTCACTTTAGGCACGAATTTCGAAAATTGAATGCATAGCCATTCATGCAAACCACCATAAAGGATACATTGCACATCATGCAGCCATATTTTGGTTTATGGATCAGCTAATTTTCCGTTTGGAAAAATAGTATTTTCACATTCCGTTTAGAAAAGTGAAAACCGAATGTGAAAGTATCACTCTTTGCAATAGCAGACAAAAGTATCACTTTCATGAAACAAAAAGTGACCACTTTTCCGGAAATTAATCAAAAGTATCACTTTTTTTAAATTTAAGCAAAGTATCACTTTTGAAACAGAGGGAAAAAAGTATTCGCGGATAAACACCATCTTGAGATTCTTCTTAAATTGGCCCTCCTACGTGGAAAGCAGTTATGCTATCAATGAAATGATAAACTTTTATTTATCAAAAAACTGAGTGACAGTAAGCTGGACTTGAAAAATCCTAAACAACTCAAAATCAAAAAGACTTTTAAAACAAGGAAAAAAAGTAAATTAAATTAGGTTTTAGGGTCATTGGCAACCTCAAATTGGTTGCGCGCTGATCTGCATCACTGGTATAATTTCTGGGTACTGATCGGTCTGTGGGTGGAATTCAATTTCAAATGATAAAGTATCCGTAAACGTAGTAGGTCAAGTCAATCTCGCTTGCAAGT
>JAJJWX010001311.1:0-27311 GCA_023529315.1 Papaver bracteatum
TCGACAAGCAACACAGGGCAAGCACAGATCGAACCACGGAGACTTGGAGAGTGTAGAAATTGATTCTAAATCCTGATTCAGAGAGTAACCAAAATGGGTTTGATTTTGTCGATAACGACGATATGATTTTCAAGTGTTCTGAAATAATAAAAGTAAAAGATGCAAATAACAAGATATGTAAACAATGATAATATGGATACTAGGGTATTCAAATCCACCAATAACCTATGATATGCATTCAACTTGTAATATTATTCTTGTCCTTATAGTAGATTCAAGTCTACCGTATAACTAAGGTGTTTCTCCAATGGATAATTTAATCACAACTAAAGTATTTCTCCAAAGCATTAATTGTCTAATTAAGCACAACTAATCTAAAGATCAATATTTGGTTAAGCATGAGTTGTAGCATAATCAACATAGAGATATTCTAACTACAATGGATACATGGCATACATTGTGAGAGCAAGATGTTGAAAAACTTGGATTAAATTATATCTTTAAACAATTCTAAACTTTCAAGAACAAGATACAAGATATGAATACATACCAATGAGATTAGGGCTTCATCTAAACCCTAGTAAATGAAATTAGAACATGAAGAACATTACAACAAAATTGAAATTTGATAAACTAACATGAACAAGCTATTCTTGGATGGTTTTTCAACACAACAACCCTCTCTATTTATACACAAAATTCCCTCAAGCACTTGGATTCGAAATTTGGAAAGCATCCACTCAACAAAACATGTTTTCTTAATTGATGGATTGAATGGAATATATTTGGTTGTGGGAAACAAATTGGGAGTGATTGAGTGAGAGAATGGGGCTGTTTTCTTTAATTGATGGATGAAATGGAATACAATGGGGGTGAGGTGGATGTTTGGAAAGAATCCAATGGGATGAGGTGGATGTTTTGGAAAGAATCCAATGGGGGTGAGGTGGAAATGGATTTGGGTCTTGGGTTTTGGATCATGGGTTGTTTAATCCCATGAATTTGTAAACAGAGTTGCCACTGATGCGTGAGCTGGTTGCAACGCTTCCAACTTTCTTCTCTTTTTTCTTCTCAATTCTTCCAAGCTTTATTTAGTACTTAAAAACACAAAATTAATTAATACAAATATTTATTCTTGAAAATGGTAAAAATGCAGAATTTGGGATAATATATGACTTTGAAGCGCGAAAGATGAGTTAAGTGCCAATGAAAAGGTGTATGAATATGAAATATTTGGCACTCATCAGGTTCGTGGACTGAGTTGTTGCTCACGTTCCGGTTCCACTTGATCAACAAAGTTCGCAAACTTCGGTTCAAGTGTTAAGGACTTATACATATATGTGTTGCCACAACAATGTTTATATCCCACAATGGTTATATAGTCTAAACTCTCATTTCAATCATTGAAACATTCTCAGAGGACGTTATATAGTTGTTATTCACAAACTATTTTTCGTCAGAGCAATTTCCAAAGTGATTGAAACATAACATGACTTTCGTCACTAGGCAAAGATGAACTTGGCTAAAGCGAAAGCTTTACCAACACACATTTCGAGAAATAGATAAGCGAGATATACTCAACTCGAAATGTCACATGTGTATATTCTTAGTCTATATAGTAAAACGACTTTTGTCTCAAGATAGGAGATAGAGTAGATAGACTTTTGAGTGATAGATAAGTTCAAGTCTCCACATACCTTTTAGTCGATGAAGATCCACTGGTTCCTTGAGTAGTCCTTCGTCTTGTATGATGATCGCCATGGAGTTCTTGAGCTCAACTACACTTTCTATCCTAGTCCGAGACCTTAGCTATAGTAGACTAGAAATCAAGACTTTATAGTTTTGATCACTAAGATTGACAAACATGATTGAGATAGCAACGCATGCGAGTTTGACCGAGCAATGCTCTAACAATCTCCCCTTTGTCAATTTTAGTGGCAAAACTATTAATACATATGGAATACAAAAATTATATAAATAAACTTTGTAGCTCCTATTCCACATGTCTAATCTTCAACAATACTCGAAATCTTCGTCACTTCCAAGTAGTCCAATGATCCCAAAGGTTGTAAGTTTAGCATCATCGTTGTTGAAAATCCGTAGCTATAACAATGAGAAAAGCATTGGTTCTCAATCATTGTTATACAATGTCATAGTATTATTACACAACGTCAAAGTCCAATTGCATCACAACTTCAACAACAATACTATGGTGATACTTCACTCCCCTTAGTCAATACTCCATCTCACATGGAAACCACTCCCCCTTACATAATGATCCGAAAACCATATGTATTTGTAGTGTGAACTACAATTAATTCTTCCCCTTTTTGTCAATAAAATTGGCAAAGGTACAAGAACGGGATCCTAATGAAATTTCCGTAAGAGACATTTCATGACCAAAGGTAAATGTTCTATCATCTTGTTTAGATGCAATCATAAAGCCGAAGCTAAATGCATTCATCAAGGAGTTTATAAAGATACAAGATAACCCCTAAAAATTCCACAACCGCACTCCACACAAAGATTTGAAAATTAAGCTCAAGTTCAAAAGAACTCTCCCCATAAGATGTCATTCCCTAAGGAACAACAAGAGCGACCTTAATTTCAAGAGAAAAGAAGGATTTCTTTAGACTCAACAAATTACATACAAGTATGAATTTGGAATCCAAAATATTCAATCATATTAACCAAAGCGAACCAAGATTAATTTGACTAAATATGCTCAACACAAGTAAACTTATGGAGACTTAATTCATCGATTAGATTATTCACAAGAGAACTCATAAATATTCTAACCGGATTACACAATTAAACTAATCACAAAGTAATCAATTCAATTGTCCACACTCGACATGAGAAAAATCTATGGAGTGCTAACTAAATAATCACACAAGATGATTGATTTAGTTCATTTGGGCTCAACATAAGAGATTATGGAACCCCGACTAAGATTATCATAGAAATGACAACCTTAACCGTACATGTACTCAACATGAGAGAACTCATGGAATACAAACTAAATAACCACACAAGTTGATTAATTTAGTTCTTAATGCTCAACATATAGCATCTCATGGAACAACCAACCATGCCAATAAGAAATCGACTTAGTTGTATCGTGCTCAACATGAGATACACAATGGAACCTTCACGGTAATACATAATAATATGGAACAATTAAGCTCTATACCATGGATAACAAAACAAGGACCTATTCTATTTTTCCATCACAAAGTGACATAATAGACTTTATCCTTGAATCACAAAAGATTTTAACCTATCTTACATCAATAATTGACAATATAGGCTTAACTTTTGTGTTTTGCCAAAAGTCCATTCATTCCTTTATCAATATTTGCATACCAATACGTGAACGACTTTACTTTTGACAAAATATGGGACAATCAAGTTCACGGACGTAAACATACATATCCCATCAAAATATTGCAATATATAAAATCATAAAGATTAATACTGCAACCATCATCTTCCAAACAAGTTTAGAATTTAAACCAATAAATCTAAAAACAAGAAGATGAAATCATTGGATATAGCTATGTGTAATCACAATCATTGCTATTCCAAAACACTAGTTATTCTTCTAAATAAAACAAAAAACATAGAAGATTTACTAGATCATACGAAAATCGAAGTTCATTAAGAACTTCATATCTTTCAATAAAACCATCAAAGAATGTATCGCTAATCTCCTTTATTCTTTTGACTTGTAGACACACCATGTTCATGAGTTAGAACACTAACTTTGCGATCAACTACCCGAGCAAAGTTGCCTAGCTTTAGCTCAGATCCATGATGAGCTTTTTTGATTCAGTATCGAGAATGTTATGATTTGCAAGAATTCTGCACTGACCATATGAAGTTGGTTTATTTGCAATTGAAGATTTGCAAACTCGACCTTTGAATCGTTCTGAGAGCGAGTTAAATCCTTGATAGAATCATAAATCCAGGAATTATGATCCTTTCTTTTAAGCATCTTCTTAGACCTGACTCTTGAATTGACTCACGATCCCGATTTTCTTCCTTCATGTCAAGACACACAATTTCTTGAGATCTTGCGAGCTCTTAAAAACGATTAAGGATCAATAACATACAATATAGGAATATATATGTGTTAGTGACCAAGAGTGAATTTAAACCCTAAGAGTTCACGGAAGAAGGTCACGAGCATTTGCGGATTGCTCAAAAAAATTCAAACCGAAATAATATACAACATACGTGAGTATTTCTCAATTATTTTCCTTGCATCTCTCAAGTTAGAAACAAATAAACAATTACCTAGAATCAGGTGATTGGGTGGAAACAAGTTCCAACTGTTATCATTGAGAAAGGAGTTGTACATATCATCGGATAGTTTGATTTTTGTGCTCTTCGCCTTTCTTTGGTTGACCTGTATCCCTGAAGGATGAGGCATGGCGCTTTTCACATATTCGTCAGATGACTTTTCGAGAACTAAATCTAGGACCTCTAGCAATAGGTTCAAGAGGATCAGAATAGATAGGAATCCATTTTCTAGATTTAGATTTATCGAAACATTCTTATAAGTACGGGGAATGTTCTTATTAATACCACAAAAAGAATTGCCGAAAGAACTTTATCCCTGTGATGATATCTAGAGTAGAGATCATTCTCATAAGGTTTCTGATTTCTTGTGGGCATATGATTCACTGCTTTAGTCGTGACTTTCGTTCCATTGACGGTGAAGAGAAGCAAATTACGAAGCTTAGAAATTTGTTTCCTTCTTGCAAAACAATGAATAGCATAGTGATTTTGTTTCCCACAAAAGTACAGGTTCGTGGAGAAAAAGTAATAAGCGTCACTTGTTTAAACTTTATAGCCATATGAGAAGATTGAAAGTTATGCAAACTTTTCTTGACACAATCTTCTTCGGAGAACATTTCTTCTTATATGGTAACTCATGAGAATTAATCACATAAGAATTTATCCTTAATACTGAGTTTTCCTTTTCCAGGTTTTACACTGTTCATGAGCTAGAATAACGGATACATAGTTCTCTTTTTGAGCATGAAGTCATGTTTAGATCGATGAATGAGTCTCAAGAAATCGTTTTTCTCTAATTGAGTCCTCTTTAACAACTTCCTCAAGAGTACTAATCTTTTCCTGTTGCGTAGTAGTTTGTAGAAGTTTCTCAATACTCTGTAGGCTAATTTTATGATATGATGTCAGATTAGCTTGATTAAGAGACTTTTCAAATTCATCAATGAGCTGATCATGATTATTAAAACTTCAATATCTTCAGTCGATATGATCTCAAATAGTTTTTCGCTTCCGCTTACAGAAATACATGTTTCATGAGAGGAAAATGTCATTATCACATTGAACATTCTTCTACCTCTAGATTCAAGAATCAACCATGGAACAATCCTTTGAGGTGTTTCCAAGATACTTGACATGGTCGTTTTAGGAGACATTTTGGTATGCGCAACATAGATTTCGTCCACAGACTCAGATTGCCACAAACACAGAGTAGTAAGGTCTTTAACGTGTTTGCCTGCTCTGATACCAATTGAAAATGCGGGGGGTCTAACAACCTCACCCAATATTTCGATTAGCAATCTGTATGGACAACTCCGAGTTGTTTTCTAGAGAATCAACAAGACTCAATCAATAGAAAATATCTCAAGGAGTTATTATCTCAATCTCTCGATTTGATTTACTCAAGCAAATATGATTCGCGAGTCTAATCAAAGAGAGATAACTTGGATGGTACCAAAGACCAATATCCAAGTGTCAATCAATTTAAATCAACAACCAATAAGGTCGGATATTCTAATTGATTGAACAACGCACAACCTGTATTATTTCAATTATATAACAAAATATAATGCGGAAAAGAAATAACACAGACACCATAAATTTTGTTAATGAAGAAACCGCAAATGCAGAAAAACCCGGGACCTAGTCCAGATTAAACATACACTGTATTAAGCCGCTACAGACACTAGCCTACTCCAAATTAACTTGAGGCTGAACTGTAGTTGAACCCCAACCAATCTCACACTGATCCAAGGTACAGTTATGCTCCTACGCCTCTGATCCCAGCAGGATACTGCGCACTTGATTCCCTACAACCAAGAGTTGCTACGACCCAAAGTCGAAGACTTTAATAAACAAATCTGTCTCACACAGAAAAGTCTACAAGTAATAGATAAATTCGTCTCCCACGAATAAACCTATGAGTTTTGTTCCGTCTTTTGATAAATCAAGGTGAACATGAACCAATCGATAAAACCAGACTTATATTCCGAAGAACAACTCAGTTTCATCAATCACCTCACAATAAACTTAATCGACGCATCGAAGAAGATTATTGAGGAATCACAAACAATGAGACGAAGATGTTTGTGACTACTTTTATCTTGCCTATCGGAGATAGAAATCTCAAGCCAATTATTACAATTGTACTCGTACGATAGAAATAGCAAGATCAGATCACACAACTACAAGAAAAGTAGTATCGGTCTGGCTTCACAATCCCAATGAAGTCTTTAAGTCGTTAACCTGGTTTAGAGAAGAAAACCAAAGGTTAAAGGAGAATCGACTCTAGCTTAGAAAACTAGTATCACACAAGAATGTGTGGGGATTAGTTTTGCAAAGATGCTGGAGTTCCCCTTATATAGTCTTTCAAATCAGGGTTTGCAATCAATGTTAGCTTAGTAACAAAGCATTCAATATTCACCGTTAGATGAAAACCGATTAGATACAAGCTAATATCTCTCAACCGTTAGATCGAAAACTTAGCTTGCCATACACACATGTACTTGACGTTTTGGGTTTGTGTAACCGTACCCAAACGTGTACAATGGTTGGTTCAATATTAGTTAACCAAATGGTTAGCCAAATGATAACTTTCATATCAACCATATTCTTCTTCACCATAACTAGTCCAAATGACTCAAATGAACTAGTTAGAGAGTTGTTCAATTGCTATGAGATCTCAAGTACTACAAGAGACACAATTGAATCAAAAACGATGTGATTCACTCGAATCATTAATCATGAACTATAAAGCCACGGTTTGCAAAAGCATTCCTTAGTAATTTAAGATAAGTTCACGAACAACATTTTAGACATAACCTCTTGAGTTCGCGGACTCAAGCTAACCGATTGAAGTTATAAACTCCAAGAAATTCTCGGGTTCGAGAACTTACCGTCCGGACTTCACTGAGTCAACTTCAGAGATTCTCGTTCGAGAACTCGCCAGCAGAGTTCGTGACCGAGTTCGCGACGAGTTGCTGCTCACGTTCGGTTCCACTTGATCAACAAAGTTCGCAAACTTCGGTTCAAGTGTTAAGGACTTATACATATATGTGTTGCCACAACAATGTTTATATCCCCAATGGTTATATAGTCTAAACTCTCATTTCAATCATTGAAACATTCTCATAGGGCGTTATATAGTTGTTATTCACAAACTATTTTTCGTTAAAGCAATTTCCAAAGTGATTGAAACATAACATGACTTTCGTCACTAGGTAAAGATGAACTTGGCTAAAGCAAAAGCTTTACCAACACATATTTCGAGAAATAGATAAGCGAGATATACTCAGCTCGAAATGTCACATGTGCATATTCTTAGTCTATATAGTAAAACGACTTTTGTCTCAAGATAGGAGATAGAGTAGATAGACTTTTGAGTGATAGATAAGTTCAAGTCTCCACATACCTTTTAGTCGATGAAGATCCATGTTTCCTTGAGTAGTCCTTCGTCTTGTATGATGATCGCCATGGAGTTCTTGAGCTCAACTACACTTTCTATCCTAGTCCGAGACCTTAGCTATAGTAGACTAGAAATCAAGACTTTATAGTTTTGATCACTAATATTGACAAACATGCTTGAGATAGCAACGCATGCGAGTTTGACCGAGCGTTGCTCTAACATTAACAATATCAGTCGACAATAGAGACTTTATCATTGGCGATTTTAGAATATCGTTCGATAGCAAAGTAGCGTCAATAGCTAGTCCTTTGTCGCCTATAAAATCGGTAATTTTCAAAATAAAAATTTACAGGAAAAATTTTACACACAAAATTTATCTATTTCTCTCAATCTTAATTATTATTTCAAAATTTCTCAAATGGCAGAATTTTAAACCCAACTTGATTTGGCAACACAATTTCTAGAGTAGTGCTTTGGATATTAACCAGCTCAAACCTACAACTAAGAAAAGGAAAAGAAAAGTTCAAGGCAAGGAAAATAAAGGTAAAGTAAATTTGAAGCCAAAGAAGAAGATAAATAAAGGAAACTTTTTTTTTTTTGAAACTAAAAGGAGATATATTGAGAAGTTTAAGCAGTTACATAGTTTGCTTCCTCCATTAGTTGTACAGAGATTAAACTAGGGGATCAGATAAACAAGATGAACAACATTGTCCCAGATTTTTATTTTTAAACAATATTTTAAATTATTATTGTCTACTTTTATGTCTTGTAAAATGACTATTAAAGATTAGTTTGGAGTTTAATGATTTTGAAAATTCGCCTCGTATTTTAACTAATTAAACTTATATTTTATTCTTAATTCAGTCTTACATTTTAACTAGAGTTAGATTTTAATTTTAATTAATAAAGTAAGACAAATATTAAAACTTAATATTTAGGCTTAAGTTGACAATTAAGAAATTAAAACATAAACATCGGATTATATTTGGGCAACACTGTTAAAATCTTAAAGCAACTTCTATATTGGAAGTCTTTTCCGTTGACGTGGAGCCGCTGGCCATCTGGCACCTTTGCTCAATGTCCATCATGGTTTCATCATCCCTCATGTTTCAACCTCCTTGCATTACTAAAGCAACATACTTAATAAAATTCTTATGGATTACATTGAAGCGATGGCACAACCTATGCACATCATGATTGTTGAGGTTGTTCTTGAAATTTCCCAAATATCCTTTCCCAAAATGTTTGGTTTGGAATGCATCTGCAATGAAGAGAGTCTCAGTAAAAAAAAAAAAAAAAAAAAAACATAATTCCTACAGATACATTCATCTTCGGCAATACTAAATTTTGCTAATTACCTTCTTGTTTGACTTTGCACATTAGCTCGATTAGCAACTCTTTGATTTTCAACAGCATGTTGGTTTTTTATGAACTCAGCCATGTTCATATTTTCAGCCATGCTCTTTTAACTAATTGGAAGAGTGATAAAAGTGAAAAGACGAGGCTACCCAATACACCATAATCTTTTTGTTTCAACCTATAAGTCTGATACCAAGTGTGATCGTCTATGGACAAAGTCGAGACATTACGACAACTTGATATTCACTTGATAATAGTTATGATCCGAAACCGATTTACTATAGGATCAATATCAAGTGATTAGGATTAACCCATAAGTGTATTTACTTTATTTATTTTTGATCAATTAGTGTATTTACTTTATCATAATATAAAAAAATTATAATGCGGAAGTAAAATAAATAACACAACACAAGATTTTGTTAACTGAAGAAACCGCAAATGCAGAAAAACCCCGGGACCTAGTCCAGTTTTGAATACTCTGAAATAAGTCGTTATACAAAATCCAATACTAACTTCGTATAGTTGAGACCAAGCAGACTACCCCTAGCTACTTAGTTCCCTCAGTATCCCTGCGCTTTCGACTTCTAGAGTCACACACTTGAATAGCAAGTCCTTTGGATCGTATTCCTAACAAAAAAGGAAGAATCTGTTTGGTAACCACTCTAATCAATCTTGTTAAAGATATAGATGAGTCGTTGACAAAGGCTCTTCTGTTTAATCTAATAAACTCCTTTGTCTGATTAGATCAATTTAACTTCAACTACCGAAATAGTCAAGTATAGATTCACACTCAATCAATATAAATCTCAAAGAGAAATATAGAGAATTCCGATATCACGCAACTAATCAATCGGATCTATCAAGGATAAATCGATTATAGTTGGATCCCATCGATCAAGGTTTGTGCACTAAATTCATAAGATACCAAAACTAATAAGAAATCTTCTTAGTATTCAAATCTTCTTTTATCTTCAAAACACTGAACAACACCACTTAAATCTCGTGTGATCAATCACGCACATAACAAAGTCTGTTAACAATGGATTATCACAAGATGTCTTTAGATCTAACAACGGTTCTAAAGATCCCGTCGATACTTTGATCTAGTCTGAGTGAATCTTATATCAGAAGAGAAGATTCTCAAGCATAAACAAACTATGTGCAATCAAAGTTTCAACAACCGTTAGTCAATCAAATCAAATCGAAAACTAACGACACTGCAATTATCTAGTTTCCCACCAATGGTACTCGTAGAGCTTCTTGATCCCACAAAAGTCTTCAAACGAGCGGTCGTAAGAGATTTCACCTAATTATGATACTTTCCTATCTGAATAAACGGCTCTCAGGAAACAACAAGAAATGAAGTTTGCACGGCTCTTATGATAGTTTGCTATAAATACAAACCTACTTATTTATAGACCAATGATGTTTGGACAGAGAATTTCCAAAACTAAAAATATTCTCAAGAATGCAATGAATGCCCAAATTGTATTTTCATAATTCCAATAAATGCTTGTCCAATATTTACGAAATCTCTCAATAAAAAATCTCCAATTAGTAAATGCACATTACTAATATTTATTCTCTAGATTTATGCATTAATTGCTGGTAATTAAAGCATATAATATCAAAAACCTTAATTTATTTGACACGAGATCACCTTGAGTACCTAGTAATATCCTTGAACAATAAATGATAAGATTTCTTCTTGGTCTTCAAAGTATGTTGACATCTTTTCACTGCAAATCCTTATTTTATAGTTACATGGATTTGCTTCTTGAATCGGTTATACCATACTTCCAAACAAGTTTAAAATTGGTTTGCAGTATTCCAAGACTACTACAGTAAAACTTTGATAAATTAATCCACGATAAATTAATAACTTCGCTAAAATAATATTTTTGCCAATCCGACTTGGGCGATGTATTAAATTAATAACCTAGCTAAATTTATAAGATAATAAAAAAAATAAGTATCCAATAGGGCCAACTGAAACATAAATTAATAATCATTATAATAACATTACATTACTGGTGCGTTACTAAAATAAGATTCCAAAGTTGTTTGTTTCTTGTTCACATTTATGCAACCTTGGACTTCATCTCCGATTTTTTGTAGTCCCTTGAGGAGTTCGAGTGCATTTTCAAATTGTAGGAGCAAATCATTTAGCTTTACTATTGATAAGATTGTTTCTTTACGAAAAGCTGGATTCACTTGAGATGTATTCGATGCACTCTTAATTGTATTTGATATTGTTCCTTGACACACTTATGCATTAAATTTTTCAGAAGCCATTTTTGTGTTTCTCTTTGAGTCACATTTGGATTTTATTGACTATACTCACACAATGCTTTTCGAATCTCGTTTGTCATCGTGTATTTTTTGACACCTTTGAGATGAGAAGTATGAGCTATTATTACATTCTTCTTTTGTGTTGTTGTTTTTTGTTTCTTTTAACATCAAAAGATATATAAATTTTATGCACATAATATGCAATATACTATACTATATTGTATTATATTATGCCAAAAATTTATTACACATCAATTTGAATTGAAAATAATATCTCAAGATATTTGTTATTATGGGAAACCATTAAGTTTAACTTAAATATTTTATTTTATTCACTACACCAAATTTAGTGATTAGCAACGGTAGTTACAGTTGCAAAGTGGGGTCGCAACAGTTCTGATCTGTTACGAAAGTCGTTGTTGCAGTTTTTCGCAACGGCTATATTACCGTTGCGAATTTTGGGTCGCAACAGTTTGAAATTGTTGCAACGTCAAAAGTTCGCAACTGTTTATAACTGTTGCGAAATCAGAAGGACGCAACTGTTTTGATCTGTTGCAAAACTGAAAGGTTGCAACATATAAAAGCAGTTGCTAAATTTTGCAACGTCAAAAAATAGCGATTTTGACCAGTCAAAACCAGGTTAAAATTGGAGTTTCTAGTAACAAAATTAAGTTACCCCTGTTCATTTGGAAATCAAACAATCCAACAAAACCATCAAAAAGTATTCTTTCATAGTTAATTCACCAATAAGATAACATGATGAACTCCATATACACAATAAGTAAGAAACACATCACAAAGTATAGCTAGAAACATTTCTCAAGTCCTAATGACATACAAATATTGTGTGTAGTATCAAAAGATTGACAAGTATATTCTTTGTGTTTCAGATAAAATAAAATGATGAACATAGAGTAGAACCTTGAATTTTTCCAAGGAGAATCGTTAAACTTTTTGCCTAATCTCCGACATCAAGCATGCGAGACCACTCATTTTTAAAGTTTATCCTTGGCTCTCTTTGGGTGCACCAATTTATTTGGCTTTCATTGAGCTGATAAAAATCAGTTACGTGATTCAACCTGCACGTGCCAATAGTAATAAGAAAAATTAAAAGCGTCTAGACGCCTAAATTACACATGATCAGATATATGGATAGTACTTGGAACACTAAGATAATCTTGATTAATAAATAAATGCAACTAACACCAAGTACTTAAAACTATAAAATTTATGGAGCATTCTCAACTAACATATAAAGATAAAGAGATAGGAGAACTAGTTAAAAGTTACAGTTGTCAAAACAAATCCTACCAAAACATAACAATTTTTTTAGAAATTACCAGTCATGGCGATGTCCACGGTAAGAAGCCCAAACCTAAGCTCCAGGATTGTCAAAATTTTCAGTCTAAAGAATTTTCATGTCGAGTTATGCGGGCCAGAGAGTTCTTCGACTCATCTGCAATCAACAGGTAAATTCAACATTACGAGTTGAAATAACATGACATTTTTTGGTATACAAATATGATATGGGTGATAGGTCAGATCATAAGAAACAGATAGGTATGATAAGATTCTGGAGCATAAAAAAGTGTGAAAACTGTAGATATGCAGAAGAGAAATGAAATCCCCATAAAACAAAGTATGTACCAGCCACTATTACGCATCAATTAGTAAGGTTGCATACGTTACTTCACAATGATAAAGCTATTAGGACTACAGACATGTCACACAATAGAAAATGGAACGAATAAGTTTCACAGTGACACCTGTTGTTGGTGGACCTATCTGGTACTCATCTTTATTGACAATTGCTAGTATTATAATTAAAATGTCAGATTTATTTCATACAAAACTAACGGATTCATGTTATTATAACCTTCCTTAATTGTGTTTCAAGTACTATGTTATTACAACCTTCCTTAGTAAGATACAATGTTCCAAACTAAGAGTATTCATTGTGATCAAAACATATGTCTTTCAGGTTAGTAGAATCACATACTAGCATTGCATAAACAAGTAAATAGTAGAGTAGTTACCTGAAAATCAAAATCCTAAGTCTATGAGAAGGCTTTCTTTTGCAGCAGCATATCAAGGGGTGATTGCTCTTAGGTGAGGTGGTTACTGCTTTGTCTAAGAACAAGATTGTCGTCTTCTAAGGTCAAGAGATTTGCCTCCATACTGCGTTCAAAAGAAAATACACAAAAGATTAACCATCAGGGAAATTGGCCATTTGACTCCATCCTACATAGATACCAAATAACTACACAAGTCCATGAGTTTTCAAGGACACAAATATATCACCAAAGATCTAATCAGTAATTCAAAAAGGATGATAAAGGAGGACGTTATTATAGAGTTTCATATCCACAAACAACATACCTTCAGAGCTCAATTCATATTTATCTTCTAGCAGGTCTGTGTGATTGAAAAATAAATATGAGAGCCATATAAGTAGAGGGAAACAATATCACAACATCCACATAAAATACCAGTACTAAGGGACAACTCAAAAGGTTCAGCCCTTAGTAGTGCTACTCTTATTCTACACCAATGTATGTTAACTAATAACCTGACACAATACAAAGGAACTCCTGTGGAAATAGAACTAGATAGCGACAAACCAGATGTTGCTAAAAATTTATGACGAATACACATCTCAACACACAACCCTAACAGTAGCATTAGAATAAGTGCTGCAGCCATATGGACTGAAACATGAACAAATCCTGAAACTGCTGCTTTCTTCGCAATAATTTCAAAGGGACAATACAAACTGATGTTATCAGCAAAAGCTACGCCCCTGCTGAAGAATGTACATGCTTACCTAGATATGCTCAACATCTAATTTTATTCATATATCATATAAAGTTCCAAAACTGGTTAAGAAAGGAATGACTAACTTTTATTAGAAAGAAGAGTTACCTGAGGAAAAACTGAAAAGCCAATACAAAGTATATGATGCCATCACTTGCATTATCCGATCTTCCCTGCACTAGCTAGGTATCGACTACAAAAAAGTGATTTGAGATATTATAAGCTGAAATTTATAGTAACTGACTAGCAATCTTTTGGGCTCACCAGCTACCACATAATGTGCATCTTTGCTTGATGGACTCTATTACAGAAAACAAAGCCTTCAATCAACCAGACTTCCCAGATTAAACTTAAGGTTAGTTCCCCCACTAACAGAAAAATATTAACTTAAGAGCTCTCCTTTTAGCAAAATAGGTCATCCAAAAAAATAAAATTCGAGATAATATACACTCGATAAAATAGGGTTGATCGAACCCTATATAAATTTCCTAATAAAGTTCATAATTAAAGAATATGGTAATGCATAGCTAAGAATTCAGTAAAAAGCCAAAACGTTGCCCTGCAAGTGATGTTTCTTCATATCTCTATTATTCGTAAAGTTAATTTGAAACCATATACATGGCTGACCACTGCATTATGGATCTAAGTCAACAAACCCAGGTATAACACAAACAACTAAACAAATTTAATGGACAAACTAAGGACCTCTCAAATTAATGAACAAACTAAGGACCTCTCAAATTAAAGTTTATACATGTCAGTTGATCCATATTAAGCAATCAGCAAATAATAAAGTATCTTCTTAGGGTAATTGTAGTTTCCATTTTCCGGATTTAGAGGAAGCAAGAAACTTGCACCAATGAATATTATATGAGTAATTCCCAACAAGAAATCCGATATCACTTATAAGTAAAACACTACTCCGCGTAACATGAGTTTTTGACCACCAAGCAAGCAATAAATGTCGTGACATTGAGATATTACCACAAAAGCAAATATAAAAATGCTTATCTGCGAAAAGATCTGGAAATGGCAAGATTCATTAACCACTTCATATCAAATAAGTATTTTTTAAATTTGGCTTCAATCTAGCAGAAAGTAACTAAAGCAATTGATCTACAACTAAGCTAAATACAGGAATACAATCAAGGAAACCCACAGAATACTCGTGTATGGTCTGTTAGGATATTTCATTAGCAAACTTTCCAGGCATATAAAATAAGCACTATGCAAAAACATCAGAAACTAAAAGAAGCACCCCACCTAAATGGTATGCCCATGAGACGGCCTCGTCATTGTCATCTGGTATATTGACACTGTGCCGAAAGACTCTTTTCATTACTCACATCCATCAAGTCCACCATTTAATCTTGCACATGATGCAAAGGTAAATTACATAAACATCAGTTTTCAACATTAAAAAGGTTTTCGAATATTGGGTGATCCATTGTGATCTACCTATTATGTTATTTAAAAGGATAACTTCCAGAAACCTCTCAAAATGGTATGTACAAATAAGAATAGATACATCAATGTCTTCAAACTTCGCAGTCATCTTACCTCCTTTGTTTGCAGAATTTTATGCACAAATCTTTAGCACCCAAAAACAAAAGTTTAAAAAAAAAATTGGGATAACAACAGAAAGCTTCATTATGGCTCACATAGAACTATTCTTTATCAACAAAATTTTACATAAATGCATCTTTATCGAGTGTATAATACCAACAATTATAATGATGAACAAAATCTATACTACTAATTCACAGAAGCACACTCAAGAGAGCTTCAACCAATAAATCATTGGTAGAAGAGACGTACCTCTTTTAACATTTCCTTACCCACATCCATTAACTCATGCACTGTACTGTACTCCAGCAAAGTTACATGCTTAGCTTTAGTTTACATGAAATTTCGTGTGGTTGGGTGAACACATCCAGATAAGTAGAATACTTTATTGGTTCTTTTGTTTTCTCGTTTAGCTCTGCAAACTTTGAATTAATGTACTCATTGTACAGCTCATGCAAGTCCAAGTACCGTCCATGACCTTCCTAGAGAGCATATTCAGTACAAAATAACAAATCAGTGGAACTGAAATAGCTGAAATGAAGATGTATAGAATGCAGAAAAAATGAAGAAAATACAAACACGGTGATGTACTTGTACACAAAATTCCGCAATAAAAGAAGTTGGGGAAGGAACCTGCCACTGAACTCCACATGTGGTTCTTCTTTCAGCAACTCCTCAGCCTCCTTGTATACATCTAAATCACGAGAATTTGGATGGCGCCTGTGATATTCAAAAATCTGTGCATATTATAAATGTAACAGTAAGAAACCAGGAGAGACAAGTAATAACATTTCACAGTTAACAATGTGGATAATATGAAATCTATTTCATAGATTTAAACCTAACAATCATCTACATACACCACTAGAAACTCAACTCATTTCCACCAAATCTTCAATTCAAAGTTTAATATAACAATACCCAAATTCGATAATACAACTTAATGAAAGAAATTCAATTCAATTCAAATGAGTAAGAAAGATTACCTCAGAACACAAATTCAATCTTCTTCTTTTAGTTTCTCACCATTAGTTTCATCTGTAATTCAAATCCATGAAGTCTATATCCCCAATCTGTTAGAAACCTAATCCATGAAACTCAAATTCATTAATGAACCAATTCTAAACCTAAACTAAAACAAACCCATATATTGATTCGGTTTAATAATCTGCATCTGACATTTAAAGGAAAAAAAAACCAAAATTACTTAAATTTGAGGAAAGAGTTAACAATTCTCCAAATGGGTTTATAAAGAAATCTTATGAAGAAGGAGAAGCGATTTCGGGAAAATATCGTGCCAAAAAACACTCATAGAATAGAGAAACACACTTGCAATCAAATTAACTATGATTTCCCTCTTTAGGTCAAAAAATATAATTTGTAAATAATTTATAATATGACTAATCCACATAATAACATGGTGAGCATGAATATGATTTAAGAAATCGGGTTAAAGATTTGAGTGGAAAAAATCAAAAGGAAAAATAATAATCTTAATCTAGGGTTTACTTCGTAGAAGTGAAAGAAAAAGGAGAAGAAATAGTTCATGTGCTGGTAGAGATGATACCTTTCTTCCTCGACGACGACAATAAGGGTTTGGTTTTGATCTTGATGATAACAATGGTGGTGGTGGTAGAAATAGGGAAAACTCACAGGGAGAACGAGAGAGAAGAAGAAAATGAGATAATGTGAGGTTGTTCGATGATTAAAGAGATAAGAGACCCGAGTCAGCTTTCCCAAGTATCTGAATGGGCTGAATAATGAGTCACCCCTGACTCCGAGATCGGTAAACCGAAGTGAGTGGACTACTATAAGTCTGAAACAGAAGAACGATAAAATCCATCCATTTAGTAAGATTCCTTCTAATATTCCCCGAAACATTAAAAAAACCCTATTCGCATATTGTATGCAAACCCTGGGCTCCCGAGATCGAAACCTGGTCGTGAGTGGACTACTATAAGTCGGAAAATCAAGAACGATGAATCCATCCATTTACAGTAAGATTCCTTCGGAATATTCCTCAAACATTAAACAAACCATATTCAGCATATTGTATGCAAACCCGGCTCCGAGATCGGAAACTGGACGTGAGTGGATTACTATAAGTCTGAAACTTCGTAAGAACGATGAATCCATCCATTTAGTAAGATTCCTTTGAATATTCCCGAAACATTAAACAAACCCTATTCTAGCATATTGATGCAAACCCCTGGCTCCGAGATCGAAACTGGACTGAGGGACTACTATAAGTCTGAAACCGTAAGAACGATGAATCCATCCATTTAAAGGTAAGATTCCTTCAATATTCCCCCAAACATTAAACAAACCCTATTCGGGGCATATTGTATGGGAACCCTGGCTCCGAGATCAAAACCTGGACGTGAGTGGACTACTATAAGTAGGAAACTTAGGGTAAGAACGATGAATCCATCCATTTATTGTAAGATTCCTTCGGAATATTCCCAAACATTAAACAAACCCTATTCTCAGCATATTGTATGCAAACCCTGGCTCCGAGATCAAACCCGCCGTGAGTGGACTATTATAAGTTCTGAAACTTCGTGGAAGAACGATGAATCCATCAATTTAGTAAGATTTCCGGAATATTCCCTCAAACATTAAACAAACCCTATTCTCAAGCATATTATGCGAAACCCGGCTCCGAGATCGAAACCGGCCGTGAGTGGACTACTATAAGCCTGAAACTTCGTAAGAACGATGAATCCATCCATTTGCTGCAAGATTCCTTCGAATATTCTCAAACATTAAACAAACCCTATTCTAAGCATATTATATGCAAAAAACCCGGATCCGAGATCGAAACGGGACGTGAGGGATACTATAAGTCTGAAACTTCGGAAAGAACGATGAATCCATCCATTTACAAGTAAGATTCCTTCGGAATATTCCCCAAACATTAAACAAACCCTATTCTCGCATATTGTATGCAAACCCGGGCTTCGAGATCGAAACCGCCGTGAGGACTACTATAAGTCTGAAACTTTAAGAACGATGAACCATCCATTTTAGGTAAGATTCCTTCTAATATTCCCCAAACATTAAACAAACCATATTTCGCATATTGATGCAAACTCCGGCCCAGATCGAAACCCGGACGTGAGTGGACTACTATAAGTCATTAAAACTTGTGAAGAACGATGAATCCATCCATTTACGTGAGGTAAGATTCCTTCCTAATATTCCCCGAAACATTAAACAAACCCTATTCTCGCATATTGATGAAAAACCGGCTCCGAGATCGAAACTTGGCCGTGGGAGTGGACTACTATAAGTCGGAAACTCCGTAAGAACGATGAATCCATCCATTTACAAGTAAGATTCCTTCTAATATTCCCTAAACATTAAACAAACCCTATTCTCGCATATTGTATGCAAACCCCGGCCCGAGATCGAAACCCGCCGGAGTGGACTACTATAAGTCGGAAACTTCGAAGAACGATGAACCATCCATTTATGTGTAAGATTCCTTCTAATATTCCCCAAACATTAAACAAACCCTATTCGGGCATATTGTATGCGAACCCCGGCCCGAGATCGAAACCCGGCCGTGAGTGGACTACTATAAGCCTGAAATCGTGAAGAACGATGAATCCATCCATTTACAGTAAGATTCCTTCTAATATTCCTCAAACATTAAACAAACCCTATTCTCGCATATTGTATGCAGAACCCTGGCTCCGAGATCGAAACCCGCCGTGAGTGGACTACTATAAGTCTGAAACTTCAGAAGAACGATGAATCCATCCATTTACAGTAAGACCTTCCAGAATATTCCCAAACATTAAACAAACCCTATTCTCGGCATATTTCAGATGAGAACCCGGGCTCCGAGATAGAAACCCGACGTGAGTGGACTACTATAAGTCGAGAAACTTCGTAAGAACGATGAATCCATCCATTTACAGTAAGATTCCTTCTAATATTCCCCAAACATTAAACAAACCATATTCTGGCATATTGTATGCGCAACCGGCCCGAGATCGAAACCTCGGACGTGAGTGGACTACTATAAGTTCGAAACTTTGTAAGAACGATGAATCCATCCATTTACAGGTAAGATTCCTTCTGAATATTCCTCAAACATTAAACAAACCCTATTCGGCATATTGTATGCAAACTTTGGATCCGAGATCGAAACCTGGCCGTGAGTGGACTACTATAGTCTGAAACTTCGTAAGAACGATGAATCCATCCATTTACAGTGTAAGATTCCTTCAAATATTCCCAAACATTAAACAAACCATATTCTCAAGCATATTTTATGTAAACATGGCCCGAGATCGAAAACGACGTGAGTGGACTACTATAAGTCTGAAACTTCGTAAGAACGATGAATCCATCCATTTACAGTAAGATTCCTTTGAATATTCCCTCAAACATTAAACAAACCCTATTCTCGCATATTGTATGCAAACCCCGGCTCCGAGATCGAAACCTGGCCGTGAGTGGACTACTATAAGTTGGAAACTTGTAAGAACGATGAACTATCCATTTACAGTAAGATTCCTACGGAATATTCCCCAAACATTAAACAAACCATATTCTCGCATATCAGATATGCGAACCCCGGCTCCGAGATCGAAACCCGGACGTGAGTGGACTACTATAAGCCTGAAACTTCAGAAGAACGATGAATCCATCCATTTAAGTAAGATTCCTTCTAATATTCCCAAACATTAAACAAACCATATTTCCGCATATCAGTATGCAAACCCCGGGCTCCGAGATCGAAACCGGCCGTGAGTGGACTACTATAAGTCTGGAAACTTCGTAAGAACGATGAATCCATCCATTTACATGTAAGATTCCTTCTTAATATTCCCTAAACATTAAACAAACCATATTCTCGCATATTTTATGCAAACCTGGCTCCGAGATCGAAACTGGCCGTGAGTGGACTACTATAAGTCTGAAACTTCAGAAGAACGATGAATCCATCCATTTACAAGTAAGATTCCTTCTAATATTCCCCAAACATTAAACAAACCATATTCGGCATATCAGATGCAAAACCCGGCTCCGAGATCGAAACCTGGCCGTGAGTGGACTACTATAAGCCGAAACTTCGTAAGAACGATGAACTATCCATTTACAGTAAGATTCCTTGAATATTCCCAAACATTAAACAAACCCTATTCCAAGATATTGTATGCGAACCCCGGCTCCGAGATCGAAACCTGGCCGTGAGTGGACTACTATAAGTCGGAAACTTAAAGAACGATGAATCCATCCATTTATTGTAAGATTCCTTCTAATATTCCCCGAAACATTAAACAAACCATATTCTGGCATATTGTATGCAAAACCCTGGCTCCGAGATCGAAACCTGGACGTGAGTGGACTACTATAAGTCTGAAACTTCGTAAGAACGATGAATCCATCCATTTACAAGTAAGATTCCTTCGGAATATTCCCCAAACATTAAACCAACCATATTCTAGCATATTGTATGCAAACCCTGGCTCCGAGATCGAACCTGGCCGTCAGTGGACTACTATAAGTTGAAACTTCGTAAGAACGATGAATCCATCCATTTACAGTAAGATTCCTTGGAATATTCCCCAAACATTAAACAAACCCTATTCTCGATATTGTATGGAAACCCGGCTCCGAGATCAAACCTGGCTTTGAGTGGACTACTATAAGTCTGAAACTTCATCCATTTAAGAACGATGAATCCATCCATTTACGTGTAAGATTCCTAATATTCAAACCAAACATTAAACAAACCATATTCTCGCATATTGTAAACAAACCCGGCTCCGAGATCGAAACCGGTCGGAGTGGACTACTATAAGTCTGAAACTTCGAAGAACGATGAATCCATCCATTTATGTGTAAGATTCCTTGGGAATATTCCCTAAACATTAAACAAACCCTATTCTCGCATATTGTATGCAAACCCGGCTCCGAGATCGAAACCTGGCCGTGAGTGGACTACTATAAGCCTGAAACTTCAGTAAGAACGATGAATCCATCCATTTACAGTAAGATTCCTTCCTAATATTCCCCAAACATTAAACAAACCCTATTCTGGCATATTCAGATAAAAACCCGGCTCCGAGATCGAAACTCCGGACGTGAGTGGACTACTATAAGCTGAAACTTCGTAAGAACGATGAATCCATCCATTTACATGTAAGATTCCTTCTAATATTCCCCAAACATTAAACAAACCCTATTCGCATATTGTATGCAAAACCCCGGCTCCGAGATCGAAACCTGGCCGTGAGTGGACTACTATAAGTCTGAAACTCGTAAGAACGATGAATCCATCCATTTACAGTAAGATTCCTTCTAATATTCCCCTAAACATTAAACAAACCATATTCTCGCATTTTGTATGCAAACCCTGAGGCTCCGAGATCGAAACCTGGCCGTGAGTGGACTACTATAAGTCTGAAACTTCGAAGAACGATGAATCCATCCATTTATGTGTAAGATTCCTTCGAATATTCCCAAACATTAAACAAACCCTATTTCGCATATTGTATGCAAACCCCGGCTCCGAGATCGAAACCCGGACGTGAGTGGACTACTATAAGCCTGAAACTTCGTAAGAACGATGAATCCATCCATTTACAAAGTAAGATTCCTTCTAATATTCCCCGAAACATTAAACAAACCATATTCCGCATATTATGCAAACCCCGGCTCCGAGATCGAAACCTGGCCGTGAGTGGACTACTATAAGTCTGAAACTTCGTAAGAACGATGAATCCATCCATTTACAGGTAAGATTCCTTCTAATATTCCCTAAACATTAAACAAACCATATTCTGGCATATTGTATGCAAAACCCTGGCTCCGAGATCGAAACCTGGCCGTGAGTGGACTACTATAAGTCGGAAACTTCGTAAGAACGATGAATCCATCCATTTACAGTAAGATTCCTTCTAATATTCCCCAAACATTAAACAAACCATATTCTCGGGCATATTGTATGCAAACCCCTGGCCCGAGATCGAAACTCGGACGTGAGTGGACTACTATAAGTCTGGAAACTTCAGTAAGAACGATGAATCCATCCATTTACAGTAAGATTCCTTCTAATATTCCCCAAACATTAAACAAACCATATTCGGGATATTGATGCAAACCCTGTCGGCTCCGAGATCGAAACCGGACGTGAGTGGACTACTATAAGTCTGAAAACTTCAGAAGAACGATGAATCCATCCATTTACGTGTAAGATTCCTTCTAATATTCCTAAACATTAAACAAACCCTATTCTGGCATATTGTATGCAAACCATGGCTCCGAGATCAAAACTGAGTGGACGTGAGTGGACTACTATAAGTCTGAAACTTCGTAAGAACGATGAATCCATCCATTTACAGGTAAGATTCCTTCAGAATATTCCCTGAAACATTAAACAAACCCTATTCTCGCATATTGTATGCAAACCCTGGCTCCGAGATCGAAACCTGGACGTGAGTGGACTACTATAAGTCTGAAACTTCGTAAGAACGATGAATCCATCCATTTGCAGGTAAGATTCCTTCGGAATATTCCCCTAAACATTAAACAAACCATATTCTGGCATATTGTATGCGAACCCTGGACCCGTGATCGAAACCTGGACGGAGTGGACTACTATAAGTCTGAAACTTCGTAAGAACGATGAATCCATCCATTTAAAGGTAAGATTCCTTCAATATTCCCCAAACATTAAACAAACCATATTCGGCATATCAGATGCGAACCCCGGCTCCGAGATCGAAACCTGGACGTGAGTGGACTACTATAAGTAGAAAACTTCGCAAGAACGATGAATCCATCCATTTAAGTAAGATTCCTTCTAATATTCCCCAAACATTAAACAAAACCCTATTCGGCATATTGTATGGGAACCTTGGCTCCGAGATCGAAACCTGCCCGTGAGTGGACTACTATAAGTCTGAAACTTCGCAAGAACGATGAATCCATCCATTTACAAGTAAGATTCCTTCTAATATTCCCCAAACATTAAACAAACCATATTCGGCATATTGTATGCAAACCCCGGCTCCGAGATCGAAACTGGACGTGAGTGGACTACTATAAGTCTGAAACTTCGTAAGAACGATGAATCCATCCATTTACAGTAAGATTCCTTCTAATATTCCCTAAACATTAAACAAACCATATTCCGGCATATTGTATGCAAACCGGCTCCGAGATCGAAACCGGCCGTGAGTGGACTACTATAAGTCTGAAAAACTTCGTAAGAACGATGAATCCATCCATTTATTGTAAGATTCCTTCTAATATTCCCCAAACATTAAACAAACCCTATTCGGCATATTGTATGCAAACCCCGGCTCCGAGATCGAAACTGGCCGTGAGTGGACTACTATAAGCCTGAAACTTCGAAGAACGATGAATCCATCCATTTACGGTGTAAGATTCCTTCTAATATTCCCCAAACATTAAACAAACCATATTGGCATATCAGATAAACTATGGCTCCGAGATCGAAACCTGGCCGTGAGTGGACTACTATAAGCCTGAAACTTGTAAGAACGATGAATCCATCCATTTATGTGTAAGATTCCTTCTAATATTCCCAAACATTAAACAAACCATATTCTGGCATATTATCAGATAACCCGGCTCCGAGATCGAAACCCCGGCCGTGAGTGGACTACTATAAGTCTGAAACTTCGTAAGAACGATGAATCCATCCATTTACGTAAGATTCCTTCTAATATTCCCTAAACATTAAACAAACCATATTCTGGCATATTGTATGCAAACCCCGGCTCCGAGATCGAAACTCGGACGTGAGTGGACTAATATAAGAAAACTTCATAAGAACGATGAATCCATCCATTTATCCATTGTAAGATTCCTCGAATATTCCCCGAAACATTAAACAAACCATATTCCGCATATTATATGCAAACCTTGGCTCCGAGATCGAAACTGGACGTGAGTGGACTACTATAAGTGGAAACTTCGTAAGAACGATGAATCCATCCATTTACAGTAAGATTCCTTCTGAATATTCCCCCTCAAACATTAAACAAACCATATTCTCGCATATCAGATAAACCCCGGCTCCGAGATCGAAACCGGCCGTGAGTGGACTACTATAAAGGAAACTTCGTAAGAACGATGAATCCATCCATTTATGTGTAAGATTCCTTCTAATATTCCCCAAACATTAAACAAACCATATTCTCGGCATATTGTATGCAAACCCCGGCCCGAGATCGAAACCGGGCCGTGAGTGGACTACTATAAGTCGAAACTTGTAAGAACGATGAATCCATCCATTTACAGTAAGATTCCTTCGAATATTCCCCCAAACATTAAACAAACCCTATTGGCATATTATATGCAAACCATGGCTCCGAGATCGAAACCTGGCCGTGAGTGGACTACTATAAGCCTGAAACTTCGAAGAACGATGAATCCATCCATTTACAGTAAGATTCCTTGGAATATTCCCAAACATTAAACAAACCATATTTCTAGCATATCAGATGCAAACCTGCTCCGATATCGAAACCTAGCAGTCAGTGGACTACTATAAGTCGAAAACTTCGCAAGAACGATGAATCCATCCATTTACATGTAAGATTCCTTCAGAATATTCCCAAAACATTAAACAACCCCTATTCTGGCATATCATATGCATACCCTGGCTCCGATATCGAAACTGGCCGTGAGTGGACTACTATAAGTCTGGAAACTTCGTAAGAACGATGAATCCATCCATTTAAAGGTAAGATTCCTTTGGAATATTCCTCAAACATTAAACAAACCATATTCTCGCATATTATATAAAACCTTCGGCTCCGAGATCGAAACCCGGACGTGAGTGGACTACTATAAGAAAACTTCGCATAAGAACGATGAATCCATCCATTTACAGGTAAGATTCTTCTAATATTCCCCTCAAACATTAAACAAACCTTATTCTCGCATATTGTATGCAAACCGGCTTTTGAGATCGAAACCTGGCCGTGAGTGGACTACTATAAGCTGAAACTTCGTAAGAACGATGAATCCATCCATTTACAGTAAGATTCCTTCAATATTCCCCTAAACATTAAACAAACCATATTCGCATATCAGATGCAAACATGGCTCCGAGATCGAAACCTGGACGTGAGTGGACTACTATAAGTCGGAAACTTCGTACGAACGATGAATTCATCCATTTACAGGTAAGATTCCTTTGGAATATTCCCCGAAACATAAAACAAACCATATTCTAAGCATATCAGATGCAAACCCCGGCTCCGAGATCGAAACCTGGCCGTGAGTGGAATACTATAAGCTCTGAAACTTCGTAAGAACGATGAATCCATCCATTTACAGTAAGATTCCTTCTAATATTCCCTCAAACATTAAACAAACCATATTCTCGCATATTGATGCAAACCCCGGCTCCGAGATCGAAACCTCAAACATTAAAATCGTGAGTGGACTACTATAAGCCTGAGAAACTTCGTAAGAACGATGAATCCATCCATTTATTGTAAGATTCCTTCGAATATTCCCCAAACATTAAACAAACCCTATTCAAAGCATATCATATGCAAACCCCTGCTCCGAGATCAAACTCGGCCTTGAGTGGACTACTATAAGTCGAAACTTTCAGAAGAACGATGAATCCATCCATTTATTGTAAGATTCCTTCTAATATTCCCCAAACATTAAACAAACCCTATTCTCGCATATTGTAGCAAACCCCGGCTCCGAGATCGAAACCTGGTCGTGAGGACTACTATAGGCCTGGAAACTTCGTAAGAACGATGAATCCATCCATTTGTTGTAAGATTCCCTTCGAATATTCCCAAACATTAAACAAACCATATTCGGCATATCAGATGCAAACCCTGGATCCGAGATCAAAAACTGGCCGTGAGTGGACTACTATAAGCTCTGGAAACTGAAGAACGATGAATCCATCCATTTATAGGTAAGATTCCTTCCAATATTCCCTAAACATTAAACAAACCCTATTCGCATATTGTATGCAAACCCCGGGCTCCGAGATCGAAAACCGGCCGTGAGTGGACCACTATAAGCCTGAAACTTCATAAGAACGATGAATCCATCCATTTACAGTAAGATTCCTTCGGAATATATTCAAACATTAAACAAACCCTATTCTCGCATATTAGATGCAACCCCCCGGATCCGAGATCAAACCTGGACGTGAGTGGACTACTATAAGCCTGAAACTTAGCAAGAACGATGAATCCATCCATTTACAGGTAAGATTCCTTCGAATATTCCCCAAACATTAAACAAACCCTATTCTAGCATATTTTAAGTAAACCCTGGCTCCGAGATCAAACCCTGGTTGGGAATGGACTACTATAAGCCTGAAACTTCGTAAGAATGATGAATCCATCCATTTTGCTAAGATCTCTTCGAATATTCCCTAAAACATTAAACAAACCCTATTCGTGCATATTATATGCGAACCCCGGCTCCGAGATCGAAACCCGCCGGAGTGGACTACTATATGCCTAAAACTTTGTAAGAAGATGAATCCATCCATTTACGTAAGACTGATCCTTCGGAATATTCCCCAAAACATTAAACAAACCCTATT
>JAJJWX010001313.1:0-33926 GCA_023529315.1 Papaver bracteatum
CGTATCATTTTATATCTCTTTTCTCCTTTATTTATTATGATACTCGTGAACTATTATCTTGCGATATTCAGTACCTACAGTATCTTAAATACTTAGCTTATTATTCCCTTTCCCCTTATTATTGCTCTTCAGATGATCAGTTGTTATTGAAAATATTTGCCTCAATTTTGTTGCGAAGTTTCGTATTGTTGCGAAGTTTCATCATGCTGCGAAGTAAACGAGAAATCTCCCCCTTAAAGTATAAAAAGTATGAAATCCCTTTGAAGAAGCATAATTATGAAATATTCTTGAAGAATCATAAGAAGTATTCAACCCTTGAAGAAATATGAGAAGTATTCCATCCTCCTTGAAGAAGAAGTACAATAATTATGAAATATTCTTGAAGAAGTATAAGAAGTATTCAATCCTTGAAGAAATATGAGAAGTATTCAATCCTCCTTGAAGAAGAAGTATAATAATTATGAAACATCCTTGAAGAAGTATAATAAGTATTTAATCTTTGAAGAAATATAAGAACCATTGAATCCTCGTAAGATTCAATGAAATACTCAATCCTTGAAGACGTATAAGAAGTATTGAATCCTCGTAAGGTTTCACGAGTATGAATATGAGAGATCAATGTAAAGAATTTCCAATGATATTGACGAGATTGACTTTATTAATTTTTGTGGTCTTATCATGCCTTCCTAAGTAAAGGTCTTATTTTGCCATCTTTTATTGCGACAAAATCGCAGGACGTTCTTACACCTTTATGTAAAAACCCATTGATCTTGCCTTAACTGTTTTTGTATAGTATTTTTGCCTCTTCAGGAAGTGTTGCGACAATATGACAATCCTAAATAATCTTGCAAAAATAAAGCCCTATGACATTGCCGTCTTGCGATGAAATCGCAAGACATCTCTACACTTTCATGTAGCGAACCATTGATCTCATCTTAACTTCTTTATTATGTTCTGCGAGTTCTTTTTTTTTTTTTTTTTTTAGAAGGCTCGCAGAAATATGATTGTTGCACAAATATGACAAGCCTTTATATTCTTACGAACAATAAGCCTCATGACATTTGCGTCTTATAGCACGTATCAGCTCCCTAATGGAGGGTGCTTCCCTTTATCTTCCCCTTGGTTGCCCCTTCAAGGAAGCGTACATCGACCATACAAGGTTAGCTCTTCCCATCCGGCTCTGCAAACAACCAGTTTTTGTTCGCAACCTCTTATCCTTTTTACCTATAGGGCTTATAGTTACGAGGTTGCACCCTATGGGGTATCTTTGGGCCAAGTGCATCATTTGCCAAGACTTGTCAAGAATGGCAGATGTGCTTCAAACCCACCCGGAACTCTTGACTCAACCGTGTACCTCGGCGCCTTGATTGTTTTCTGCACTTCTTGGGAAAGGCAGTATGCCTTAGTCGCCCAACCTAAATCATGTTACATCGCAAGATTAGGTTGAGAATCCAAGGTGTCTAACCCGGATAGGTACCCCGTTATTGGGTTGTACCCCATTATGTCCATGTATTCAGGTTCCATGGTGGTGTTCCGGTTTACCTGAGCCATGCTTATAGGTACCCCCTTAAATGACGTACTTTAGGACTTTCTCCTCTTGCGAAATGTTGCTTCGCGAACTAGGGTGTACGCCACAAAGGTTTGCCTGTGTAAAATTTCTGCGTCTTTCTTTCTTTTTTGAAAGCTGATCACAGTTTGTGTCTTTCTTTTATGAAAGCTAATTCGCAAGTAAGATGTTGCGTCTTTCTTAAATGAAAGCTGATCGCAAGTAAGTTGTTGCGTCTTTCTTAAATGAAAGCTAATCGCAAGTAAGTTGTTTTTGCTTGTAAAAATTTATCACAAATTTTTCATGTTGCGGAATGCCTCATTTCATTTTCTTGTTTTTCAAAATACATATATTGATTACCTTTTTGTTGAATTACCTTTTTTCTTCAATCTCATTTCTTCGCAAACTATATCCCTTTCTCCATCATCATAAATTTCTTGTATGCTTAACATTGTGACTTTACTCCTTGATGCTTTAGTCCTCAGCCATTAAATTTTCGCTTCTTTTCGCAGCTTTTTCTCTTTTTCTCCCACTCTCCTTTTCAACAGCTTTCCCTTCGCAAACTTCTACCTCTGTATCGTAACATTTTTTCCCTTCTTCCCAATCACCCTTGATAACTCCAATACCCTTTGAATGAGGAAATTTTATGCATTGATGAAGAGTTGAAGCTACTCCCAGGATCCCATGAAGCCAAGGTCTCCCTATTAGAGCATTGTATGGTGATTCGACATCAACAACGCAAAACAGAATTTCAGTTCGCATTCCACTTAAGGTAATTCGCATGCTTACTTCTCCTTTAGGTTTATTAGCAGTTCCATTAAAACCATAAATCCTGTAGGTATAAGGTATTAGATCTGCGTCTTTTCCCCCCATAGTTTTGTAAGCAGGATAAAAGAGAATATTGACAGAACTTCCCGTATCAATCAAGATTCTATTAAGACCAAATGATTCTTCATTTATATCCTCTTCACTTTCTCCCATATTCAGACAAATTTCTAATCTTACTACTAATTGATTATCATGTATTTCACAACCTTCTGGAATTTCTGTAGCTTCAAAAGAGATTTCACGCTTCTGTCAATCTTCAAGTCGTGAAATTTTTGCGATGTTCATTATTTCTCTTCCTTCACCATCTCTCGCATATACCCTGCTTAACACATTATCATGAAAATCTTCTATGGTTTTATATGAATGAACAATAGAATTGCAAAAAACATTATTTTCTTTTGATCCCACTTCTATGTGTAATGTTTCCTTTCCCTTTTCCTGTGTTGTGTTCACCCTGCGAGTTATCACTGGAGCCTGTGGTAATTGTTGCGACTATGCTTGCTTGAGTAAAAATTGGTCCAGTTTACCTTGATCAATCATTCGCAAAATAATCTTTTTGATACTATTGCAACTATTTGTAGAATGTCCATGAAAATGATGGTACAAGCAAAATTCATGACTTCTTGAACCCATTGGTGGTTCTTTCCCCATATTCCACGGTGTTGGTATATTCTCCATCAAGATGATTGCTTGCCATATCTTTTCTACACTTGTATTCAAAGGTGGCATCTTTATTTCTTCTCTTATCATCCTTTGACCTCCCTGCCCATTGTTATAGTTTTGTCTATGATTCCCTTGTCCAAAATAGTTTTGCCTTTGTCCTCCATAATTTTCTTGTTGCTGATCTAATCTTGGGATCTGATTATTTTCTCTTCGACTATAGAAATTCCTTTCTCTATCATACTCTTCTTGATCTTTGCTACCCATTGCTACTATTTTTGGTTGACCATTGTCAACTTTCCTCTCTTCTGATATCTGCGAAGATGTTTGCGAAGTACCTGCTACGACATTGATTATTTTTGGAAGTAAGTTTGCTCCTGTATCTTGAGTGTTAGTGTTTGTCACTGGGTATGAATCCATGTTGTTTTGCCTTTCCTCTAATGTAATGTACTCCTCTTGCAATTCTCGCAACTCTTTCATCATAATAGAATTATTTCTTCTGAAGATTTGAACATATAATTGTTCAGTTGCGAACATCGCATTTGCGAAAGAAAAAATTAAGTATCTTTCATCCACACGCCCTGCCATATCACTGTACATAGTTTTCCATCTTCTTACCAAATGCTTCAGACTTTCACCAATTCTTTGCTTTAGACCAAACACATCTTCAATACCAAGTCGCGAGGAATGATTTGTAATATACGCCCCTAAGAAGGTTGCTTGTAAATGGTTGAATGAGGTAATAGTGTTCTTTGGGAGCCCTTCAAACCATTTTAGAGCTTCACCTGTTAAGCTTGACGCGAAGTACTTGCATAATACAACATCATGATTTTCCCATTGTAACATGCATCTTATATATGCTTTGATGTGTTGAATAGCACATGAAGTCCCGTCAAAGATACTGGTTAATGTAGGCAGATTGCATTTTGGTGGAATTCCTCCCAATTGCACCTTTCTAGAAAAAGGAGTCCTCGCCGCCTCTTCTATTGCTTCATCTAATTGACTTCTATCTCCTCCTCCTCTATTGTTTAACATTCCTCTTATTTCCTCTAATTCTCGAAAGATTCGTTCATTTGCCTCAGAATTCTCATCCGTTGGTTTCTTCAATGCAGCCTCTCTTCCTCTACGTTCTTGTATTTCTTCTCTTTCGAATCTTCGCATTCTATCATACTCTTCATTAATGTTACCATTTGTACAATTTTGCAAATATCTTCTTTCCAGATTGTCACAATTGTTTTGTTGCAGAGCATCTTGAAATTCTTGTTCTTCCCTTTCTGTTCTCCTCATCCTTCTCATGTGAATATTAGGAATTTCTTCTTTTATATCTCTCCTTCTTCTGCGATTTACTTCTCCCTGAATTTCCTGAATTCTGGTCTGAAGATTTGGTTCATTCCTTATTATTTCTGTTCGTTGATTTCCAACTCTCCTCTGAATTCTACCATAATCAGGATTTTGATTGTTGTGAATCTGTTCATGTCTTCTTATTCCATCTTCGTAATTATTCTGATGTATTTCTTGTTGCAATTCTGGTTCTTCCATCTCCATTCGCAATCTTTCTCGTTCTCGAGTTAAACGCATTCGTTCTGTATATTGCCTCTCAATTTCTTCCGCAAGTTGCTGCTCTCGATTCTCTTCGCCATTCTGATTATTTTCCCTTGGAAATGGTTCTGTTCGTAAGTTTCCCGCGTTTTGTTCATTGTTTGGTATTAAAATGAAACGATTCTCCCGATTTATTTCAACCAGATTCTATATTTGTCCTTGCATAGTACTTTCACTATTGATTGTTGGCGAATTTCGTTCTTCTCTCTCTGGTCTAACATTTGATCTTGCAGCACTTTGAGATCTCCTCCTTTATAACATCTCATTTTCCCTCCTTAACTCGTGATTCTGTCTCGTTAGATTAGCACGTTCTTCAGCTTCAAACCTTCGTTCTTCTTGAATTTCTTGTCTCATTGTTTCTAACTCCTCCATTTCTCTTTCATGAATTGTTCCTCCCATCAATCTCCCATTTTCTCTGATTTGCGGTTCTCCATATGCTTCTGTTGGTGTATCAGTTCTCCAAGTGTGCACACTCACTCGATCATGATCTGTTGCTCTTCCAGATGTTACTATTTGTTGAGTTTGATTTCTTTGATTGATCCTTCTCCCACTAGGTTCTCCTTTTATTTCTGCTTCTCCTCCTGCTAGTCTTACACTTCTTCTTACTGCAGTTAATGGTTCTGATATATTTCTTCTTCTAGCCATTTCTCTAATGCAAAATTCTTTAGATTTCTACTATTTCTTTAAATTTCTGCTACCACAATCTTCAGGTCCCTGTTTATAGCGCCAATTATGTAGTTGCAGGAAATCCTACAACTACACCCTCAGTAGAATTCGTAAATCTTTAAGAAGTTCTTGATGGAAAATAACACTTTACTGATCTTTTCTCAATTGATTACAGAGAAACATATAAAAAGGATTTAAAACAGTTACAACTTTCTCTGTTCTATCTCCTAAGACCTTTTCTAACATTCACTCAAAGAACTCTCTCAATCTTACATTTGAACTACTATTTATAGTGAAATTTGTACAACTGTACATATCTTGCGAAGTATCGCAGCTTCTGATCGTAAGCTTATTCTATATTCGCAACCCTTTCTTTCTTACAGTATCATATTACCTTGCGACACTTTCTTTCTGTCTTTATTGCTATATTCATAATCTAGCATCTTGCGATATTCAGTACCTACAGTATCATCATATGTCCGTTTAGAGATTTTCATGGTTGTCCAGATGGGGGGACTAGGAGTAAAGGTTTTTCATGTTTGATTCCCCACCTAAAGAGACAACACCTCTGCAATAAAGAAAGGAAGACTGCACTCCAACAGGCCATAAGAACTGATGTTGATGTCTTCGTGAGTTTAGAGGAAACTCTGAGAACTTTAAGACAATGGTTGTGCTTCGAATGTATGAGTATTAAGGCTTGGAGCAGAGCGTGTAAGCATGAAGGGAACACTGATATTAAGCTTGAGATATGTGCGAGTTCTGGTGAAGTAGCTGAAATAATCTTTGGAGTGCCTAGGCCTCGTCTCTACAGGAGGATTTAGTGCAGCTTAACAGCGACTTCGAATTGAATGAAGCGACTGTGGATGCAGTCTTTAGAGCCCCGGTATGTACTGTTAAGAGCATTCCAAGATGATGCAGGTTAGCTTTTTCTCATGCCCTGAAAGCGGCACTACAGAAAGTCGCGGCTGAACCTAAAGTTGTTAAACATTAGGTCAGGCTTTTGCTGCTCCCTCGATGCACTTTGAGAGTGTTACGACCTAAGGGTAGAGCTGAATACAGGTCTGGTAATCGCAAGGAGAAACAACAGACACAAATTCTTAGAGCGCTGGCACTTTGGGGTGAACCTAGTGGGACTATAAAGCTTGTTCGTGAGATTTTGAAGTTGCCGGCAACAATTGGTGTTAGAGATGATTACACAGAGAAAGACAACAAATATGATTACACGGGGAAAGACAACAGGCTCGGCACCAATATATCTACTTGTTTGCGCAAGGTGGTGGATGGGCACTTCACAGCGGCTGTTAAAGCCATCAGTTCGTCCGGGGCGGCGGCATACAACGAGAACACAAGTAAAGCACTTGAGGATAAGCATCCGACTATGCCACCTCCACGGAAACCAACCTGTACGTTGCAGGAGATACCTTTAGTGGCCTAAGAAGGTACCATTCTTAGTTGTATTAAATATTTCCCTAAGGGAACTTCGTATGGAATGGATGGCCTTCGGGCACAACATTTGTTGGATGCTTTCTGTGGGGAAGGCTCAACCGTGCTCGCTGATATGGTCACGGCCATAACTAGGGTTGTTAATCTTTGTCTTGGAGGGAGATGCCCTCTTAACCTAGCGGATTTCATTGCATCGGATCCCCTAACACCCCTCCTTAAACCGGATAAGAGCATTCGTCCCATTGTGTTGGGACAATTTTGCGTCGACTAGTGTCCAAAGCGGCGATGAAAGGGGTTGGCAAGGACATGGCAGCGTATCTACATGATTTCCAGTTTGGAGTAGGTGTTTCAGGTGGTGCTGAGGCAATCCTACATGCTGTGTGAATAGGTTTGTCAGTAAACATCATGTAGACGCTAGCCTCTCTATGCTAATGGTTGACTTCACCAATGCTTTTAACCTAGTCGACCGAACGACTATGCTTTTTGAGGTACGTAAGCTTTGTCCATCTATATCGCCTTGGGTAGAATACTTGTATGGTAAATCTGCACGGCTCTATGTGGGGGACTCCTTTATCTACTCATCCACAGGAGTACAACAAGGTGACCCTTTAGGGCCTTTGTTATTTGCTCTAGTACTTCATCAGCTTATAGCTAAGATAAATGAGCACTGCATATTATCCCTACATGCCTGGTATCTTGATGATGTCACTGTTATTGGCGACACCGAAGAAGTGGCAAAAGCACTCATTATTATCAAAACAGAAGGGCTCTTACTGGGATTATCTTGAATATTAAGAAAACTGAAATATTTTGGCCCTCTTGTGATGGACGAAGGATAAGTGATAGGATGTTTCCTGTCGAAATCTCAAGACCAGATAAGGGAGTCAAACTATTTGGTGGTGCAGTTAGCCTCGACGATGGTTTTGTGAAGGGCCTTGCCATTAAGAGGGCTGAAAAAGCAGTGGATTTGATGCAGATTTTATCCAAGCTCCATGATCCTCAAAGTGAATTCTGTCGCTTTACGAACGTGTATGGGTATCTCCAAGCTGCTTTTTGGCCTTCGTATATGTCACCCAGACTATATTATGGAGGCGGTAGATATATTTGATAGAGGCTTGCGAGAAGTGGTGGAAGGCATTGTGGTTTGTGGGGGACCATTCTTTGGAGAGCTGTAGTGGAGACTATCTACTCTACCTATCAGATATGGAGGTCTTGGACTTTACACTGCTAGGGAGGCGTCTGAATATGTTTTTGTGGCTTCGCGTGTGCAATCTTGGGGGTTACAGGATCACATATTGAGGAGCAGTGGTGTGGAAGGTATGGATGATAATTTTAATAAGGCTTTGGAAACGTTACAAGTGACTCTTCCTGATTTTGATCTTAACAACTTCACCAATAAAGACAACGCCCCCCCTAAAGCACAAAGCATCTTAGCGAGTGCTCTTTTTGGTAAAGTGGTTAAGGACATTGATAGAGTTTACATGCTAACGGAGAGACATAAAGCGGTTTTTGGTTGTTTGCAAGAAGCACATGCCCAAGATTTTATTCTGGCTATTCCGATTGAGGGGATGGGACAGAAGATGTCTCCTTTGGAGTACCGGTCTATCCTCAAATACAGGTTAATGATCCCGCTTTATCCCTCTGACTCTCGCTGCCCTGCTTGCATCATAGGTTGCTTGGATTCATATGGTGAACATGCAGTTCATTGTAAAGTAGACCCTGGTTTTAAATATAGACATGATCATGTGAGGGATATCTTGTATGATGTACTGTGGAGGTCTGACATTTCTGCAAAGAAAGAAGCACATGTACATTTCCTGACAGACCCGCTTGAAGGAAGATCGACACTAAGACCAGCAGATGTTCTTATTTTTGGATGGGATAATGGGAAACACATATGTGTTGACCTCACCGGGGTATCTCCTTTGGTAGGCATTGGACATGGCACCTTTACAGTCGGGCGAGCAGCGCTAAAGGATGCCTCAGGTAAGATATTGAAGCATGAGAAAGCATGTGTTGACAATGGGCATGCTTTCGTCCCCTTTGCTTTTGATACTTTTGGCTATTTGGCTCCAGAAGCAGTTGTACTACTCAAGAGGGTCCAGAAAGTCATGCACAGCAATGTAATGATTCATGGTTCACGAGATTTTATTTTTAATAGGATAGGTTTTTCTATTCAAAAAGGGCTAGCGGCACAGCTTGTTGCTCGCTTGCCTACTATGTAACTTCTCTTCACCTTAATTATAATATTAACATTTATTAACTAATATGTTTCAGTTAATTTATAAGACGTCGAATAAACTAAAACTTTAGTTCTACCTCGCACGCATCCTAGACAACGGGTGCAGACATTGTAGATAGAGATCTTAAAGGGTCTTATGCATTATGACCGTATCTGGCTGAGTTTCCTATTGGAGCAGTATTTCCTTTAATGTTTGGTGCAGTTCCATATCCAATGGCTCGTCTTTATCCTAGTTTACCCAAGTGAATGTCACCACAAACTTACAAACTAATAGTTGTCCCATAACCGCTTCATAAACCTTATTGAAATGGTTTCATCAGGGTTTGACACACATAATGACCAAGAACCAATATAGGTGCATTCTAAAAGCATCCACAGTAGAAATCAGACTTACAAAATTGCATATTAGAAGACGCGTTATCCTCGCTGGTGCCTGAAGCCACTTTATGCCATGTTTGTTCTTCTATGATCTCGTTGTTCCCCTGTAATCCAAACCGGAAAAAATCAATAAATATTCATAAATAAATTTAACTGAACCATTACGAAAATATAATAAGTAGCCATTATATGAACTCAGAGAGACATGTACTTATTACTTACTCAGAGAGATATTATTAGTTTTCATCAACTCAGAGTGAAGAATTACTGTAATATTACCAAGTCGTAGTTGATGGTTCCTTCTCAGAGTAATCTACAAACTAATGGAATTACGGAGCATACTAATAAATTAACATACTAATCCACTCCTCGGTATAGTGGCATAAAAAAAAGGCTAATGAGTTAATGTTTCCCCTGGTGCATGTATTCTCTTTCCATATCGCTGGCAATCTTCACAACGTCTTGCTAAGATCTTTGCATCTTCATGCATATACGACCAATAATAACCTTGCATTTTTGTTCTATATGCCAAAGACCTTCCTCCACAGTGATTACCAACATCCCTACTATGTAACATTTTTGTTTTATACGTCAAACATCTGAGAGAAGGTCCATTAAAAGATTTTCGATACAATATTCCATCCCGTAACTCATAATTTGTTGCACGACTTTTTAATTTGTGTGTTTCTAATCTATTTCTTGGCATTTATCCTCTTTCCAAATATGCATGAATCTCTGCTCGCCAATCTACAATGTTACCTCATGGTTCCTCGCCATTACCTTCTATTATCATTACATCTACTTCTTCTTCTTCTTCTTCTTTATTGATTAAGGGTGATATGAGTGTTTGAATCCTTATACATCTCGCAGTTGGATCTGCCATCATACTTGATATAAACGCAAAAGCATCTGCGAGTATGTTATCTTTCCTTGATATATGCCTCCACTTGATTTTTTGAATTCTCCTAGATAATTCATCAATGAGCTTCTTGTACTTCTTTAAGGATGGATCATTTGTTGTATACTCTCCCTTTATCTGTCGAATAACCAACTACGAATCACTGGTAATTCTGGCATTCTCCAACTTCATTTCTATTGCAAACTTCAAAGCATGCACCACAACTTCATATTCTGTTTCATTATTAGTAGATGTAAACTCTAATCGAAATGCAAAGACCATTCTCGCTCCTTCTGGCGAGATGAAAATAACTCCAACTCCATTTCCTTCTCCATTTGATGATCCATCCACCAATATCTCCCACCTGTTTGGTTATGTTAGAAGATCTTTTGGGTTTCCATGTTCTTCTTCTATATCCATCATCTCTTCTACAGCTTCATCATCTTCCAAGGGAAATTCTGCTAGAAAATCTGCAACAACTTGAGATTTTGGTGAAGATAAGACTTCATATTGGATTTCAAAATGTCCTACTTGTGCATTCCATCTTTTAACTCTGCCTGACCTTTTTGAATTCTTCATCACCGACTCAATTGGTACTTTTTTTAATACTTTTATTGTATGTGCTTGAAAATAGATGCGAAGCTTGAATGTTGCATATACTAATACCAAAATTAGCTTCTCAATCTTGGAGTAATTTTTCTCCGCGGGATTGAACGTTTTGCTGATGTAATAGATTGGTTTTTCTATTCCTGCGTCCACTCGCAGTAATACTGCACTTAATGCATGCGAAGTTGTCGCAAGATAAATCAATAATTCCTCTCCTGGTTATGCCTTTTGTAGAATAGATATATTCATTAAATGTTCTTTAATCCCTTGAAAAGCCTTTTCACATTCATTTGTCCATTTGAATTTAGCACCCTTCTTAAGTATATTAAAGAAATGTTTGCACTTATCTGAAGATCGCGAGATAAATCTTCCTAGCGAAGCCAAGAGTCTATTTAACTTCTGCACATATTTCACTGTTGCTGGAGTTGACATGTCGCGAACTGCTTGTACCTTTTCCGGATCAACATGTATTCCTTCTTTTGATACAATGTATCCTAGAAATTTCCCTGACGCTACACCAAAAGTGCACTTTTCTGGGTTCACCTTGATGTTAAATTGTCTCATTTGATCAAAAATTTCCTTTAAGTCTTGCACATGATTTTTAGCTTCTTTACTTTTAATCAGCATGTCATCTACATACACCTCTAGCGTCTTGTGTATCCATTTTGAAAATACCTTCTCCACCATTCTTTGATATGTCGCTCCAGCGTTTCGCAGCCCAAAAGGCATCTTTGTGTAGCAATATAACCCTCTTGGAGCAAAAAATGCAGTGTGATCTTGATCTTCTTCCGCGAGAGGAATCTGATTATAACCCTTATATCCATCTAGTGAAGATATTCTATCATTTCCCACAGCTAACTCAACCATTTGTGGAATATCTAGCAATGGAAAACTATCTTTAGGACATGCCTTGTTTAAATCAGTAAAATCTTTGCAAATCCTTATCACTTTGTTCTTCTTTGGTACTACCACCATATTCGCAATCCATTCTGTATATTTTCCTTGCCTAATGTCATGCGTCAAGCATTTTTTGTAACTCTTCTTCTATTTGAGAATGATAAGCTGTCGCAATTTTTCTTATCCTATGATTAAATGGTCTGATATTCTTGTTAATCTCCAACTTATGACACGCTACTGATGGATCTATCCCATGCATTTCATCCATATTCCACGCAAATATATCTTTATATTCTCGCAAGAGATTTAAAGTTCGTTCTTCTTCTTCTGCATCCATTTTAGTTCCAATTTTCAATATCTTTGGTTTTTCTTTACTTCCCACATTTACTTATTTTGTTGGTTCTGCGGCAGTGTAGCTGGCTTCAGGTTCTCTCATTGGTGTTGATTTTTTCATGATGTTCACAGATTTATCTCCTTATTGTGATATTTCGCTGGGTATTCCCTTTCCTTCTTTTGCTCTGATCATATAAATTTTGAATTCTTCTTCTTTCTTTGTTTCTTTTGTTACTTTCCTGCGAAATTTTCGCAATTCAGCATGTCCTTCGTAACTTTTTACTTCAGTTCGATAACACAACCTTGCATAATCAATATCTCCTCTAATTTCTCCTACTCCACTTGGCATGGGTAATTTGATACACTGATGTAATGTCGATGCTACATCCTTGATTGCGTGTATCCACGGCCTCCCTAGCAGCATATTATATGGTGATTCCATATCTACCACACATACAGTTGTTTGCGTCTCTATTTCTCCCAGCGGGATTTGTACCATTATTTCACCTTTAGGTTTTGTTACAGACTTTCCAAAGCCGTGGATATGATAAGCCGAACAAGACATCTCTTCATCTTTGTATCCCATTCTCTTGAATGTATGATAGAACATTATATCTACTGAACTTCCATAATCTACCAAGGTTCTATTTATAGCCCATTCTTCTGCAGATTTTATTGATTTTCCCTTCTTTTTCGTATAGCAGATACTGTAATTACCAAAGGAGATGTATGATTTAAATTTTCTTTTGGTATGTCTTCCGCCGTAAATGTGATCTTCTGTTTTTCCCAATCTTTTAGAGGTGATACTTTCTCCACCGTCATAATTTTCTTTCCTTCAAAATCTCGCTTATGGATCCTTCCTTTGATATTTTCATGAAATTTGTTGATCATCATCTTAGTTATTACGTTACACTCCAACTTTCTGCAATCCTTTTTAGATCCACTCATTTTTTTCTTCAACTATTTCTTAAACTTTGATGAATCACTGTAAATCACTATTTCTTTCTCAATTTCTTCAAGAACTTCAACAATTTCAATTTTAATCTTCCATCGTCCCTGTTTCTGGCGCCATTATGTAGTTGCAGGAAATCCTACAACTACACCCTCACAAGAATTGGTAATCATCAACACATATTTGAAGATCAAGAACAACACTTTTATTGATCAAATCATAGAAAAATTACAGAAGATGAAAGAAATCAAAATTACAACCGCCTTACTAAAACTTTCTATCTCCTCAAGACTTTCTCAACACTCCAAAAAGATCCATCCCTACAAAAATATCTGGGTTCCCTTTATATAAGGTAGTTACATAATGGATGACAGCTCATATACAGCTAAGCTTTCCTATAATTTCGGATCTGAACTTCTACTGTCATTCTCGCAATAATTACAATGTGAATTCTCGCAGGTGTTATTATCCTCGCAGAAACGTCACATTTTCCTCATGTTTTTATTACCATCATCTGTTACGTCACTAACTGAGTTGTTCTGCAACACTCGCAGAAATGTTGTTTATTACTCTCGCAGAAATATTGTTAATATCGTGAGAATATTATTGTGGCGATATTCTGATCCTACAATAAGTAAATTATTTATATAGCTTAAAGGAAAATTCCTTAACAAACCTACCTAAAATTACGAATCACCATGCTAAAAGAGTTGTGGTTAAACTAACATATTGCAAGAGAGAATCTCAACAACGTAAAGAAACAAATCCGTAAAAATAAATGACTGAATAATTCTTCCAAGGGGGAACCAAAGTTAAGAAACAAAAATAAAAATATTTTATTGTTGCATGAACTTGTAGAGACTTTGAGAGGTTTATGTGACAGTAATGAAAATTTTCGACATAATTCTAAAAGTGTATTTGATAGTATAATACATCGAATACATTTAGTTGTTTTATATGCAATTTTAATAAAAGATATTTAAAAGAAAGGGTCCAAGATGATTTTCAAGACAGAAAGATCTTCAACATGAAATTTTAGTGTTATTACTAGATGCAACACAATTGTTATCAGCTGCATGTATGTTCTTAATTATTCTCTTTATATTTAGAGCTCATGACTTCCGTTGTAAGATATCGATGTCTTTAAGATAATTGAGAAAACTCTTTTAGTGAAAAATGATATATGTGTTACGTAGTATCGATTATACGGGATTTTAAGATATATGAATTATTTTCAGCAAAATGTCAAAGTCTCTCTTTAACCTCTTTCCAAATACTGATAAAAGACGCTACAATTTGTCAGAGACCGATAAAATAACGATTATACTAACATGAGATGGGTATCCAATATATTGAAGTCAATTATTTTTAGTAAATGTATAAAATAGTTTAGCTCGAATTTATAAGTGCCTTAATGCGTACTCACTTTGTTTTTGTGGTTTTGTTTTACGTTTGAATGAGTATTTTCCAATTTTGGGAGACGTTTTGGTTGACATAAGTCTCAGATCTATCAATCCTTTATATGCATTACATGTTTTAATCATCACGTGGATATTTTTCCAACAATGATTTCAAATATGAATTAGTCAGAAATTAGGGATGAGCATTTACCATATATCAATATACTTCGGTCGTCTTAATATCCCATGTCCCTGAATTGTAACGAGAACGTTTGATGAAAGATATCAATGAAAGAATTTTTTTTAAAATATTTGCCTCATATGTATACAGGATTTAATTTCTAAAAATGTTGACTATTTCATATGTTTTTTTATTATTATTATTCTGGAATAATTCTAGAAAAATATGTATGGTGGAACATGTTCGCATATTTGTCTGTTTTAGATTTATTGATGTAAAAACTGACATAGCTCTCTTTCAAACACTAAAAAAATATAGTGCTCATGGCCATGTTCTTGGAGATACCAAAGCTTCATGTAAGAAAAGGAAAATGAACTAAATGTTTTTCAAAGATACATGCTGAAGTTTTAGATGAAAAAGGATATCCCATTCTTTTTTTTTTCTCGGTCAATAAAATTAAAAAAGTGAAAAAATGTACAGGGGCTAGGCCTTACTAGTGCACAGCCGTGAGGCCATCACTAGTAGAAAACCTAATTGAAACAAAAGTATACCTCTTCAGGTCATTCAAAAAAAAGAATGAAGCCCGGCCTACCCTCAAAAAACTCATAGATATCTTTGGCCAACAAACATGCTTGTTTTGCCAAAGTATCAGCTGAAAAATTAACTTCTCTATAGTTATGGACATAACAAATATTATCATAAAAAAGCCTAGCTAATCTCTACTTCAGCATTAAATGCCAAGGTAGCTCTCCTGTCTGAAAATATTGAACACAACTCATTGAATCTGACCGAACACAAAGATTCTTGACCTTCTAATGTTTAGCTATCATCACCCCATAAATGACTGCACAAACTTCCGCATAGAAGTTAGTATGCCAACCAAGACCAACACTAAGAACACCAAGCACCACCGAGTTTGAATCACGAAAAGTAATGCCACATCCAGCTTGGCCTGGATTGCCAAGAGACGCACCATCGCAGCAAATCATAATTTCACCCTGATTTGGAGGAAACCAACTCACCTGAATTGGAATCGAAACCTTGCAAGACCTATGAGGCACCTTAAAATAGTTTAATATTCGTAAGTCCTCCATAGTATTAAACTTATGACCCTTCATGCGAATTGAATTATCACGAATTAATTGGTAAACCCTCCCTTTGAAGCCCAGCCATTGAACGACAACATCATAAAAATAATTTTTGTTGCGCGTCTTCCAGAGTTCTGTTGCTATTGTAAGATTAGAAACAAGCCATAGGTCATTTATCATCCTACTTCACCATTTGGCAGCCTTATAAGAGGCCACTAGATCTTTCATCGGCTGTAGATTAAGGATACAAGCCACCCAAGCCCAAATACGCTTAGAAAATCTGCAATGCCAAGTGATATGACTCATAGATTCTCCATTATTCCTATAGAGGCGGCATATAGTAGGCATAGACCTACCTGTTTTCTTAATAATATTGTCTTCAGTTGTACAACACTGATTAGCCCAAATCTTTCAATATTGTACACTCAAAGTAGGGTGCACAACATTCCTAGAAAACAAATACGCAATTGGTACAATCTCCGTAGGAGCTTTAATAGCAACCTTTGCAAATTTAACCGAGAAAATGCCTTTATTGTCCAAGTCCCAAATTTTATAATCATCTCCACCAGCAATAATAGGCAAATTATCAACATCAATATTGCAACGTAACATCAAATCTCTAGTTACCTGAGGTATGTACCAAGCGCCATCAACAATAATATCACTCACCTTCGCCTTGAAGTCATTAGGCCCTTTGGAAGAAATTCCAAGCCGCCTAGCAATCGAGAAATCACCACACCAATTATCAAAGAATAAGGAAGTATTAGCACCATTACCTATCATTGCGCGTGTGTGCTTTTGGACAAAATTGTAGACAAAATGAATTCCAGGGAAAACCGAAGAACCCAATTTGTAATCTATCAAGTTGCCATTTATTTTGAAATACTTCTCCTTTAAAAATCTAGCCCAGGTTTTATTTGAATCTCTAATAGAAATCCATAATTTCATAAGCATCGCCCTGTTAACATCATTTAACTTCTTCAAACCCGGGCCCCCTTCACGCTTGGAATAACACAGATTATCATAGTTAACTATAAAATACTTACGCTTTTCAGCATCACCCGACCAAAGAAAATTTCTAATGTCTCTTTCAACCTATCTAGTCATTGTGCACGGCCACTTGTACACAACCATAGAATGAATGACATAACTAGAAATCACAGATTTAATCAAAACAAGCCTGGCCCGAAAATAAAGCAGCTTACCCTTCCAACCGGCCAACTTTTCCATAATTTTCTCCACCACCTGACGAACATGAATGTGGCGCACAATACCAGGCTTCAATTGAATTCCCAAATGTTTATCAGGGAAAATAGCTCTTTCCATGCCCATAAAATTTGAAATAGCAACCGCACGAGAAGCTCGGTCACCACCAAAGTAGAACTTACTTTTGGCATAGCTAACACACTGACCAGAGGCACGTTGATACATGCCCAGCTTATCCTTCAAACTATGCAAATATCCCATTCATTATTTGCATAATTATTGGAAAAACGTAAATTTCCATGTGGACATAAGACAAAAAAAATATTGTTTAATTGCTACATAAATTTGGATGTTATTCCTTCTATTATTACATACTAATGAACGTACACATACGGTCATAGTTCTGATATATAAAACATTAATACAAAAGTTATACAATGCTAAAAGGAAAGATGTAGATGATAAAAAAAAGAGTCAAATTCTTAATGTGCTATGTGTCAAGAGTTGTTGAGAAAGCCAATTGTCAATAAAAAGATGCACCAGGTGTCAAGATTTAGATCATCTATCAAGTAATTGTACCGTTGATAAATATACATGTGACATAGTTTGTCGTTTAGGGACCTCAACACCATCATAAGTTTCTTGAAGATTATTTTGTCGATTTCTAACTTGACCAATGCAAGATTGCACATGTCACAGTCTCCAGTCATGAAATTAGGCACGTCATAGTTGTTGGACACAGTGTTGGTATAACTATTTTCAACGTTTATGGAGATATATTTATTGTTGCCCTCCACATATATATATGCAAAGGGTGTTAAAAAGATATTATAAAGAATTAGAATCGAACAATGGGTGTTCTATCAAATTTCATTCCTTTTCGTGGTAATATTTTTTCCTTTTAATATTTATGTCATCTCTTATCTATATTCGTTGCTGTAATTCATGTTCAAAATATGATGATAGTGTCAAGTTAATAACGTGATATCAAAATTGTCCGATGCTTTTGTTAGTCATAAAGATAACAGATAAGTTAACTAGATGCAATTTTTATCATCTCATTTTGTTTTATTAGGATCCAGCAGCCCACTATCAATTTGTGATACGGATATAGCCCGGTTCTAATTTGTATTTATTTGTTATTGCTCATTTAGACTGATTCTGTCTAGGTTTCACACAAATGATTTTTCATGGTTCAATCAATGGGTCCAGTTGAATATGCAATTATCTTATAGATGAATACAATGTCGGTATTAACTGAAACTGCAAAACAATGCCGGTATTAACTGAAACTGAAAATTTTCAGTTACAATTTTTGATTCTAACCTAAACGAATTCTTTTAAAACAAATCTATGATTATGTTTCTTTCAAGGAGGCATATATATTTATTTATATAATAAATTAATCGCCGATTTTTTTTTGTTGTTGAAAAAACCGTGTTGAATTGATGATGGAGAAAATAAAAATCAAACAAAAAAGCAGACCGAGAAGGAGAAGATAAGTTAAAACACTAAAAGGTATTTTAATATTTCCATACCCAAAAATTACCCCTTAGCAGACACTATCGGATGGAGAAGTGATTCATATCCCCCAATTAGTTTTAGTATCCCCAATTGTGCGTTCTTTTTTAGTACTAAAAATAATAAAACCAACAAATGTAAATTACATATTTGGTGTCTTATGTCTAATATTTTTTTTAGATATTAGTAGATATAGATAAGGTTTAAATAACACACCAAAAACTTGATACAACTGTTAAAAAATATTCACATCAACATGCAATTGCTTCAAAAGTTGTAATTTTTCCATGTTAGTTTCTTATAGTAAATTTAGGAATTTTCTCTGCCAAAGTAAATAGACTACGGTCTAAACTGCTGTTGAAAATTCTAAAGTAAATGGCGTTAAAAAAGAGATATAAGAGGATCTCCGTAACCGAAAAACACTTATATCCAATTGGCATAAATAAATGTCAATACACCATACCTAGTCATCATTGTTATTAAAAAGGTGGTGTTTGACTCTGAGATTTGAGAGTCATTAGATGGTCAGAATTGAGACGAGAGGGTAATCCGGCGGTCCCTGTCGTTCGGATGGAGTATTGACTTCGATGGCCAGAAAGATTTCAGTATTGTTATGTGGATTTTACTTGGGTCAACAAATTTCGGCAATTTTTTTGTTTTTTGACTCTAAAATCTGCAGTTTCCCTATCTGAATTTGAATTTATTCTATTCTCATTATTATAAAAAAAGGTGGTGTTTGACTCTGAGATTTGAGAGTCATTAGATGGTCAGGATTGAGACGGGAGGGTTGATGAGTGCCAAATATTTCATATTCATACACCTTTTCATTGGCACTTAACTCATCTTCTTAGCGCTTCAAAGTCATATATTATCCCAAATTCTGCATTCTTACCATCTTCAAGAATAAATATTTGTATTAATTAATTTTGTGTTTTTAAGTACTAAATAAAGCTTGGAAGAATTGAGAAGACAAAAGAGAAGAAAGTTGGAAGCGTTGCAACCCGCTCGCGCATCAGTGGCAACCTGTTTACAAATTCATGGGATTAAACAAACCATGATCCAAAACCCAAGACCCAAATCCATATCCACCTCACCCCCATTGGATTCTTTCCAAAACATCCACCTCACCCCCATTGGATTCCATTCTATCTATCAATTAAGAAAACATGTTTTGTTTAATTGTTGAGTGGTTGCTACAGTGAAATTCAGATCCCAAGTGTGAGAGAATTTTTGTGTATAAATAGAGAGGGTTGTTGTGTTGAAAACTCATCCAAGAATAGCCTGTTCATGTTAGTTTATCAAATTTCAATTTTGTTGTAATGTTCTTCAGGTTCTAGTTTCATTTACTAGGGTTTAGATGAAGCCCTAATCTCATTGGTATGTATTCATATCTTGTATCTTGTTCTTGAAAGTTTAGAATTGTTTAAAGATATAATTTAATCCAAGTTTTTCAACATCTTGCTCTCACAATGTATGCCATGTATCCATTGTAGTTAGAATATCTCTATGTTGATTATGCTACAACTCATGCTTAACCAAATATTGATCTTTAGATTAGTTGTGCTTAATTAGACAATTAATGCTTTGGAGAAATACTTTAGTTGTGATTAAATTATCCATTGGAGAAACACCTTAGTTATACGGTAGACTTGAATCTACTATAAGGACAAGAATAATATTACAAGTTGAATGCATATCATAGGTTATTGGTGGATTTGAATACCCTAGTATCCATATTATCATTGTTTACATATCTTGTTATTTTCATCTTTTACTTTTATTATTTTAGGTCACTTGAAAATCATATCGTCAGATCAACAAAATCAAACCCCTTTTGGTTACTCTCTGAATCAGGATTTAGAATCAACTTCTACACTCTCCAAGTCTCTGTGGTTCGACCTATGCTTGCCCTGTGTTGCTTGTCGACACTGTGCACTTGCAGTCTATACATAGAAGTAGGTATCTTTCCGAGCCTACCAAGGGTAATCCGGCGGTCCCTGTCGTTCGGATGGAGTTTTGACTTCCACAGCCAGAAAGATTTCAGTATTGTTATGTGGGTTTTACTTGGGTCAACAAATTTCGGCAATTTTTTTCTTTTTTGACTCTAAAATCTGCAGTTTCCCTATATGAATTTGAATTTATTCTATTCTCTTTTGTTTTCAGTTCTCTACGAACACTTAAACCCAGAAGTAGTTCTTTTGTTTTATTTTGTTTCATCTTATTTACCGCAGGGGTTAATGTTGAATAAAAAAGAGGTGTTCATGGTTCTTGAAAGCAGTTGTTATATCAAATCTTTATTGGAGGAGCAGCTAAATCTTAATCAAAATATCTATTGGAGGAGCAGCTATCGGGGCTTTGTTTTGGAACCCTTTCTTTCGCTAATATCAAATCAAGTTGGATTGTATGAAGATAGTGATCTCTAAATTAGTTTCGTGATATAATTTGAGAAATTGGTAATTGGGATTCTGAATTTTCTAGGTTAAAATCCTCAAATTTTGTTGGTGGAGAAGATGTGATGTTTACTGTCTCAAATAGGTAATACTTCTAAATCTTCTCATTCCCAAATTTTGAGTTTAACATTAATAAATTAGGTTTGTCTGGGATTCACATATATTAATTTGGTTAATGTTGTACATGAATATGGATGTCATGAGTCAGAGTAATGTTGTAGTTTATTTAGAATTTGAAACTATATGGGTTGAAGGTGGTGCTGGCTTATTTTTTTTGCAGAAGATGGTGGGGATGTAAAATAAGAAGGGGTCAAAGGAAATTCAAATTAACAGAAGTAATCATGTAATGGATAAATTTATAATTATGTTCATCCTAACAGAACTCAAATTCACATTTGATATTGATCCTGATTCAAATCTCTCTCAAGTATCTCAATATTACGGAGGTGGGTTCACTATATTGATGAAGCTAATTTTCCCAATGTAGTACCAGTTGCCCTTTGAGGTTGAATGTAAAACAGTATCCAACCTATACATGATGCAGAGTTAAAAAAATATATCGACATGTCTCCGCTGATTTAACCATCTATTATGCATATTTAACTTATTGTGAAGTTCATAATGCAAGACTACACCAACACTAATGTTTATGCCGTATTTGAACCAATCATGAATCTAGCGATTGCTTTCCAGATAACATTGAATGCCTTAATGCATAGCTTTACCATTATTCGGATCCTCCACAATTATGGTGCTCAATCTATAAATTGCAGCACCCCATTTATAAGCCAGCACTAAAATGGAGCTAAACGAAGATTAGACCGATGATAAGCCTCTGCAGAAGGAAGGATTACCTTGGAAAAAAGGTAATCATGATTCATGTTATCTCTAGAACTGTGGATTGAGCTACCCATTGTAATTAGAAGTTTTTCAAAAACATAAAGTTTGTATCAGTGCAGTAGTGATGTATTTTTAGAAAAGTTAGTTCTTCAGACCTCTCTATGTTCTACAGTTATGAATTCCCACAATCACTATTACTTTAACATGTGCTTGCACATAACTATGTTCTTAAACATGCAATAATTTTCTTCAATAAAAGACCAAGTTAAAACAGATCTCTTAAGTGGACTTTGTATTTGTTCTTAAATTGATTGAAACTTACTAAGGAAGTAGCATATTTAACCTTATCTCAGTGCTTTATGCAGGTACGCATCACGTGCATCTTCACCACGAATTCCAGAAATGGTTTAGTACCAGTAATGCTTTGATCTTCCCATTCAAATTCCTTCGCATTGTGAGAGCCTAACTAAAATCAAGGCATCGTAAATAGTTTCGCGCTTTCTCAATGGGATAAGAAGAGACACTACATCATTGAATTTCTTGGCACTCCAACAAGTAAGTGATGATTTAACACTGCTATTTTTTTTCAAAGCAACGTCTATTGTATGTTCATATTCTACTCAATAACTTAAGAACTATCTATTAAAGAATCCCGAATGTTTGTGATGCAGTCTTTAGTACGCAGTTAACGAATATTGAATGCTTGCAATGTAGTCTTAAGTACGTAGAATAGGTGTTGATGTTATAAATATTTATATCGAGCTAATGTTTTCCTTAATTGACTATTGCCAACAAGATTGTGCGAAATTCTTTGACATTATAATGAGTTAATTTTACATTTAAGTAATTGTTGAACCTTTCAGTGTTTGCTTGTAAATGTTGGCAGCTCTGGAACTATGCTCTCTATCTGGGCTTGCTAATATTAAAAAGAACATATGGGTGGTGAAATCTGCATTACTTACCATGCATATATAACATCATAGAGTAACTTAACAATCCCTTTTGGTTACTTTTTGAAATTTTATAATAATGTTTTTACTTTCTCTAACTCATAAGATGGAGAGGGTATTTCATGAATGACTTCAAACAAAATTCTCACATAATATGTTGGACAATTGTTATACTTTTCTGACTGAGCTATGTTTCTGCATTTTCAGACAATTGAGTGAAGTATAGGAAAATGAAGAATACATCATGCATCTTTGTCATTGGGGATTTCTGAACAGACAAACACTATTTAGAACTATATTAAGAAGTGTATTTTTCATTTGTAGGTTCATTGTGGTGGTGAATGCTCTCTAAGTCTTCACATGTACCAAAAGAGGGTAGGTAGCAGGATCCTATGTGGGACAGAGCCTTGATAATTTTTGAAAACACGGGGTAATTACTATCACTGTATAACTTTATATATGAAGATGTCATATTGTTACTGCTACCTATTCTCCTTTGTGGTAGAGTTGCTTATGATGATGTCCTATTGTTATTGATCAAAACTAGAGGACTCTATTATGATAAATCGAAGATATGTATTGACTATTGAGTTTCCTTTTATTATTTGTCATTTGTGTCTTTCAGTCTCAGATAACATTTGGAATTGGGTGTGTGTATTATGATTGTTGCTATTCGATTTGGTTGGTATTGCATATCGAAGATGCCGCGTACAAGTAGGTAATATCAGTTCTATTGGACGTGTTGTGAGCGGAAAAGTATACACATGGGTTTGGAAAGAGTGTTTTCCTACAATGACTACCTGATAAACAAACATGATTGATGGCTGGACAAGGTGGTGTACTACTTGGATAGGGGAGACAACGAGAGATGGTTTATTCTTCGTCTCCTTCGCCGAGATACACTAACTAACAATGGAAGTTCTCGCCGAGAATAAAAACAAAACAGGTGTATGATTTTCTCTATGAAGATCAAGGATTAGAAGAAAGATGAAAACTTGGTTAGTAAACATGAACTCTAGGGTTTGCTTCTTAATTTTTAACGTATCTTCAAATAACAAGGAAAAAAAGCGTGGATTGTTTCGATATATTGGAGATGATTGGGGAAGGCACAAATGGGTAAGTCTGATTTTTTTTTTTTTTTTTTATTTTGTTATGAAATATCCAAATTTCGGAGTTGGTGCTTGGTCGTAACTTGCTTATGCATAATACTGACAAGTTGTTTGAATAAATGCCATATCTTCAGATTTAATAACTTTACTGAATCCATTAAACCCATTAATCTTATGTGCTCAAAAACACTTATAGTATTGGTTTTGGTTGAGAGTTTAGGCTAGCATATATCAAAATTACCTTGAAGTTTCACATCTTTCTAAATTTTGGGCAATTGCATCATTGATATTAATGGTCCAATAACCTAACTAAAACTACTCTCCAATCCCATGCCATAACGACTCCAGTCACTAAGATCAAAGGCTCAAAAACAAAAAAATATTATAAAATGCAGGTAACTCCGGTCATATCATTGATTAGTTTGGTATTAGAGATTGTATAGCATTATGTGAAAGAAGTTGAGGTGGGAGTCTGATATAGTGAATATTTTTGGTATTAGATTGTGTAGCATTACTCAATTACCCATCATTGTTGCCATATATCTGATTATTGAAATACCATTCTTTCTCTCTTTTGTTTGGTAGAAATGGATTTGGGACATCCTATGTCATTGCTTTCTACTTTCGAATGTTGTGGTGGATATACCAGTTTACACTTAATTCCTGAAACAGTGAGGAAATTGGAAGCCAGAGTTTCTCTATTACAAAAAAAATCCCCTGCAGTATAGCAATCATCACTCGAGTCGGTTAAACAAAATATTTGGTTTTGAAACACTCATCTTAGTTCCCTTCACGAATCGTGATAATGTGCCAGTGCATTTACAATGACAATTATATGTCTATACTTATATTGTTTATTTCTTTGTTAGATTCCTCCTCTAAAAAATGTGCCAGAGCATTTCAGTAAATTATAGAAAATTAAAGAGAAAAAAAAGACGAGTGTTCCAACCCTACTGAAGATAGCCCTGGGCACTTCAAGTCCTCGGAAGATGGTTAAGGCATCTGTTTCTTCGAATTCAGGTTAGTCAGTACATAGTTGAAGAATGAAGATATATTAGTTGCTAAACCTCTATACATAAATCATGCCAATTTGAAAATAGTTGACTTCATGTCAAGTGCAAGCCTTTAGTGGTTCGTATATGGTTTTTGCATATTACATTCTTCATGTCTCGCTACTTTCACTGGCCTTAGTTCTTTAAGATATTTTTGCTTCATATAGGTTAAAAAAGAGGTATAAAAATCCTTGAATGGATGTGTTAAATATTTATATCAGGAAATAAGTTACTTTTACACGAGTTATTTCAAGTATCTTCTCAATCTTAACGATGATGATTCTCGGCTTTATATTTGTGCATGAAGAAATAGAATACAAAGATGCAAAGCAAGCAATATAATGTTATAGATATGGGTATGGGTCTCAAAGTTCCAAATTTTTCCATGTAAGAGAAAAAAAAAGATGTGGTTCAAGGGGTGCATCGTTACTGACTGTACACTGATATACTAATGCTAGAGATTAAACTTGGTCTCTGATGGTTTATTATTCTTCTCCTTTAATATGGTTTTTCTCCTAGAATATTTACACGATTGCTAAAGGGAGGGACCGATATTAGCAGGGGGTACCGTTTGAGTGATCCGACGACCAGGATCATATATAACTCTTTTATCTCATATGAAATGGTACCCCATACTAATACCGATCCCCCCCTTTAACAATCATGCAATCTGTGTTATATCATATTTGAAATGTATAAATGTTTTATATGTTGGGATTGTAGGAGAAAATGCAAATCTGAACTAAGTAATTGCGTTCCAGAATACTTAAATGATGTGTTTTATTTTGTTTTCCCATTGATGATTACAGAAAATTCAAGGAGTGGCAACGATATAGCAAGATGATAAACAAAGAAGAGCAAGTTGAGGAGTCATTGGCAAATTCCCACCTTTATTTGTTGGGAAAGGATGGAAAAGGCAGAGCAAGGGAAACCACAATGGTAACCCCAGTTGAAGAATGCATTAGGAAACTCCATTGAGGTAGCATTTTATTTTTCCATTTGAATTCCGTTGCCATCAGTTCGATCAGTTTTTCTTAAAGTTTTTTCCAATATTCTATGCATACGAGACTCAGGATTCCAAGAATGCACGAGAATGGTTTTCCCAAAGGACTATCTCGATTACATGGATCTTGATAGAGGCAGAATTGGAAATTAACTTCTATACTCAGGTAGCCTTGATAGAATCAAGTAGAAATTCAGTTTTGTAAGTTAGTTGTGGAATTGATGATTTATTTGAATGCACAACGGTGTATCACTTTAGCTCTTTAAGCTTACTAATTATTTTGCATTAATGAAGTACTTTTATAGTACACGGGTTTCTTTTAGGTATGATATATTTAGCTATGGAGTTATACCATGTGAACTTCATTTTCATATTGACTATTGACTGATTGTTAGCATAATGGATATTGAATTTTAGGAGGGCTTACTTAAGTCTGATTTGCTTACTCAGAAGCAATGCGGCAATTAAAAATTCATCCCCTAAATGGTGTAGTCACAAATTCAAGACTTTTTCTCGATCAGCCAGGTGAACCTGATTGTGTATATTATTTAAGAGTAAGATTATGCGGATATGGTAACAATTGCTGCTTAATCATCCTTTTATCCAGGGCTGGTAACCAAAACAGTTTCACATCCTATTCAATTAAAGTAAAATCCAGATTTATTGCAATCATTATATTCTTTTGCATATAATCGTCCTAGCATTATGTTAGTTTGTTACTGAAACTCCATGGTACTATAATAGTAACTATAATGAAATATTGAACTTGTCGTTCTTTTACTATAATGAAATTTTCTACCAACATGGTTGACTGCATCTTTTATCCCCATTGTACAAAAGTTACGTAGATTCAGATTCATTGAATCTGGTACATGACTTGGTTCTGAAGTATTAAGAGGTTAGTTCTTATCCCTCGTGCTGTTTCTCGAGCTTCTTAGGTTCTTTCACAGTAAACATCAGCTGGGGTTGGATCAAGTTCTCACTTCACTCATTTTTCTAATCTCTACTATCTTCTTTCTCCATTTTATCTAATTAAAATATCATGCTCTTTCTCTCTATATGTTTAGGTTGTTAAAATATTTCTTTACCGTACCGAGTGTGATTCGTCTTCCTGAAGGTATTAAAATCTGGCTTTATTTTTTTAACCGAAAAGGCTATGAGATTATTTAGAATTTGGAATTGTCGGAAAATGATAATTTTAATTCAATACCCAGTGATTGATTCTGATAAAATGTTATTTGTGCTGATCAATCAAAGACTAGAATGGGTTCTTACTTGAGGAGATTTATGATATGATACAGTTCATATTTAAGGTATTTTTAATTAAACTTTGATCTGTAATTTGTTCTCAAATTTTCTTCTCTACCTCATTTGTAGTTCTATTTTTAACTCATAAATACCCCAACAAAATACTAACATCAACACAAATAAAAACGTTTGTGCTTGATTCATGATAGAGGGTTCTTGAGTTCAATGCTTAGAAACAAAAGTGAACATATGAAATCACAATTCTGATGAATTAACTGATAATCTTATTGTCAAATAATCTAAATTACCGGTTCCTTGCTTCCCTGATGACAGTGTTTGCTAGAAGGATTGTAATAGATTTTTTATTTCGATTAAGCAAATAGTTCGGGTCTTCAGATCATTAATATTTAGCTGATATAATTTAAATTTTAAATAATTCAGCAATTTTTATGGATGTTTGATATCTTCTATTAATATTTATAGTTTATCTTATTTGTATGTAAATATATAGTTTTTCTTATGCGACCTTGATGGAGCTAGATTCAGGTTTTCAATTCTTTACATTCATTCTTTAGGTTTAATATGTTCACTGATCATTTGGCACACTGCATTATTTCTAATATCAACCTGCTTTACTCTTTCTTTTTTGTGTATTATACTTTCATTGAGACATTTTAAATAAGAGGTGTACAAGCAGATGATTAGCTCAACTAATCTGGATTGGATTGAATTCAACTTTCTTTAATAGGGTAATGCTTATGAATGTATTGAGAAAATTATGGATTGAATTCAGTTCAACTTCTGTAGGGTAGCAGCTGTTTTACCCTGATAGGGTAAACTGTCAATGGGAGTTTTACACGGTAATGCATGGTAGGCTACTTATCAATTTTTTGTTATATTTTTTAAGTTATCTATACAATTTGGTTCTTTGTGATGCTGAAATGGAAGTTGAGTTGCTATTGCAGATGTTACACATGTGTTGTTTGACCTTGAGCTTACGTTGTCAGTCTTTCTCATGCCTGATATATGCTGCTTATCGTGCAAAAGGTGGTCTATTTAGCTGCCTATATTCATGTTTTCTCTTGGTATTATACTTTTTTGAGTATTGAGTATTGAGTTTTGGTTTTGCAGTCTCAAACACATTCATTGTCACTTCCAATATTATCCATGCTAATATTGGAATCATGCTAATATTGGAATGATATTAGTGGATTAAAAGACATAATATCATACTAGAATCAGAATAATTTTGCAGGCTTGGCCGAGGTGTTCTCTGATGCCGAGCATTCAATTAAAGATTCAGAGCTATACAAGGTGGTTTATGGTTTATCATTTATCACTGAATATTTGTAAGTTCTTTTGCTAATGTTTATGTAGTTATAAGATGTTCAATAAGTGTATTTTCTTTATCTGTATCTAGAGTTTTTTAATTTGTGTTTTGTTTACTAGGTAAAACAATCTCCTAATTTGTTTTGTATATGAATAGATTGCAATCTGATTGTGTATTTGTTGTTTGTTGGTACTTGCAGTAACATATTATCGTAGGAGTTTGCTCTGATCTCCATGTGGAGATTTCCTAAAATGCCCAATGAACACATGTTTCTCTCGCTTGAGGACCATAATGCTTCTGAGAACATATAGTTCCAAGTTGGGTATGCTTTAGAGACCATTTTCATATCGTGCTATCCTTTCCTTTTTTTTGTAACTATTTGACTTGGAGAACCCGTAACGTTGGGAAATATTCAACTTTGAAGTTGCTAATTTATTTGTTCTCTATAACATATTTAGTATTACTCATCTGATGTGGGGAGATTTCTGTGGATAATTTTCTTTTGAGGTAAGAGGGAGGGGGGGGATAAATATGTTGCAATGGAAGGTTTTCTCTTTCTCTTGCACGCATGATAGTTTCTAGGCTACACCTTATCATAGGAAGTTTGAAGTTTGTTGTTTTCATAGGGAGTAGAACTCTCTTTCTCTTTCTCTTTCAATTTATTTTTTATAGAAAAAGAACCATTGCATAAGGTTTATGTCTGTTGCTGATTCTGCAGGCTTTATCGTGCTTTCCATTTGATTTTGTTGGATTTGTTTGGCGATTAGATGGCATACTATGTATTATTGTTGTGTTTACTTTTGCAAATTTTCATCCACTGGGATCAAGAGTTCTTAGCCTTTGGGCGAAGGTGTGTGGGTGTTCTGGCACTATAGAGGTTGTCGTTCTAAGTTGAACTTTAGAGGTATATTTTGTTGTATAGAGAGTGATTAATCGCTTTTGTAAATTCAGTAGGTTGTTGCATGTTGATTGTTCGCAGTTGCAAGTCAGTAGATCCATTTTATCAATTATGTATTTTACAAAGTTGCATCATATAACATGTTCGCATGATTATACTATCTGAGGTTCATGTATATTCCATGTGTTTTCTATTTAAGCAGGAGCCATATAAACATCCGAATTATGTGGATCTCATGGCTGGACCTTCTGTGCATCCCTCACTGTTTAAACTAACCCCTGATTTATGTGCATTACTACGAATCTGTGGCGCAATGGTAGCGCGTCTGACTCCATGTCAGAAGGTTGCGTGTTCGTATCACGTCAGATTCACTGTCCCACTTTAGTTATCTTGGAACAAGTTGAATAAGATAACATAATTGCAAGAACACGAAAGTCTTCAAATGGGGCTGGATTTAAATTGTAGGAATCACATGGAAATGCCTTATTTCCTCCAGGGTCATCTTACTGAGTCGTGTTTGAATTATTTTCAAAAGTTTTATTTATTCCTTCGTTGTTATTAACTTGAAAAGAAACCAAATGTTATAATGCTTTAGCAGTGACTTCGGTTAATTTGTAGCGATTTTGTATTTGCGTGAATCTTACTTTTTATATAAGATTAAGGGCATAACAAGACTGTGAGGTTCGGACATATCATATAGTGAATTTGTCTGTGGCGGGTAAAGATGGGATTCATGAACTTAGCTCGGAATGTTGGCGCAGTCAACTCATTGCAAAGAGAGTGGATTCATTTTTAGTGACTAAAGAAACATAATTGGTAGTAGCTTTTGCCAGTAGTGTAAAATAACTTAGGGACTTCCCGGAGTAGCTATGGCAGTATTTTGTCAAAGTTTAGTTTATTGTGTTGTTTGATTCATTTTTACAGTCCGATCACAAAATGTACGGTAAGTAACTGAACTAATAATCATATCTTTTATGTGCTTAATTTTGAGTATTTTTGAAAATTTCAGCCACTGGGATTCGTGGCCATTGGGTCGTAGTTGTTGATGCAATTAGAATATCAAATATATTGAATAAGACAATTTTGAAGGTTACCAATACATGGTTCAAGTGATGGACGTAAGAATCTAATCATATAAGAACTATACTTCCTTGATCAAAATTTTAGCAGCCACTAAGAACTTCACTTCTTATTTTGGTGATCTTTCTTTTATTGGTTCTCAACTTCTTATAGGTACTATATGCTTTGTTTGTATTCATTTGATTGAAAATTCAGTGACCGGCAAATCGACTCAAATTTAGAGAGTTGTTGCATGTTGACTACCAACTGGAATCATAGTTTAAGGCTTATCCATTTATGGTTTTGTAAAAGAATTTATCTAATACACCGTTGTTTGTGGGCATATCACAAATTCGACACAAAAAATTTGACCACCCAATTGAACAATGGATGGGGTATTTAAACGAGTAAAGCAACCAACTCATGTTTTCAAGGTAGTTTCTTACCATCCATCCCAGTGTTTAATGTTTTTACCATTTTTAAACGTGTAGTGTAGTGCGTACTTGAATGCTTCGGTGGATTGAAAGATGCATTGAATTGGTGTATGTTGAGTCTGCATTGGTTTAGACATGCTAACTTCAATTTGTTGGTGCATCTGCAGGTTATCTTGGTTTAGTTCCATTTTTCGACATCATATGGCAACAGAGGTAACCAGCAATAAGATGATCGATCTATTGTGTTTACTGTCATACTGCTTTAATTCTTATGGTCTTATTGCTTTAGGTTTCGTGAATTTATACTTCCTTTGTTTGTAGGCAGTGACGGAGCTATCAAGTAACTAAGTAGGACAATTGTCCTTTCTAGAATTTGTAAAATGACATTACTATTCATAAAAATTTTAAGTTGTTTCACAATTAAATACAAATCTTAAGGTATTATAGATTTTAAATTTTAAATTCATAGATTATATGAAATTTCAATATTAAAATGTATTTGTTTCCAAGTAGCATACGGAGGTTGTGAGTCGTGACTACAAAGACATTGTAATGCAACTCAAGGATACCGTTTTTGGACCGAAACCACAAGGATATATTAGGACAAATAAAGTTAAATGGGAATACAACCAGCTCATACATCGGAACAACTCGGAAAAAAAATAAGACTAACACATACACGTTAAAACATAAAAAAATGCTTACGAAGTTATAATTGATGGGATGACAGTTTCAAGTTTTCAAGTTTTCAAATTGGTACGAAAGATTTTGCAGTTCGCTTCTTTAACTTGGGGTCATGAACTAATGTAATAGGCAAAATTATAAGCCTGTTACCTTTTTCTTTCTTTTGCTTTGGGCTAAAATTTGTTTTAGCTCTTATTTGTTTTCTCCGGTGGTGTCACTTTTCGTGACTTCACTGTTTTTTAATCAACTTTTTCCTTTTTGAGTCAAAAATAATAATAACTGATAGGATGACTTCATATATGTTGATTTCACCACTAGAAATTCACAAGCAGATAAACAGACAACAAGACGGGGTATGCGTTGCCATTTCTTACAAGTTCATCGTATCAATGTCGTTACATATGATTCATTCTCTATCATTTTGTATCAATTGGGAGAGCATAATAATTAAGATACACATTTGACTGAAATACATTTGAGAATTTCAAGTACATGTTATCTCTACTCATGGTTTTTTTTCTAATAATTCCCAGGGTCTATAATTTATTGATTATGTTTTGCACTAATAGATAGTATATGTTAATTTGTGGTATTAGAGTTGGATGGAAGTTATGGACTGCATTAAATTTTACTCAAGTTGTTATTGACAAAATTAATCTATAAATTTAGAATTGTGAATCTAAAAAGGCACCCACATCCAGATAATGATGTAATTTTAGATAATACAACGAGAATCTAACAAAATAAATCAATTCTCCTTAGAAGATAGTTACTTAGTTATATTACCAACTAAAAAACTTAATAGTGGTTGTTCAACTGCAGATCTACATGCCAAAGAATGTAAAGTAGCGTGTCCAACAATTTTATATATAACACGCACATGCAGTTGCTATAGCACATTCCGCATATCATGTACATTCAAGTATCTAAAAATCATCAAGGATTGCTGGCTCAATCAATATATATATTTATATTATGAAATTTTCGTAAATGTTCAAATATATTTTAGAAATTAATACATGATTGAATAATTAATAATGATGATTCTTAATTATTTTTTAAATTTTATAAATTTGATTCGGTATTGACGGGGATTTTATTAGCCACAAATAAAAGGAAACATGCAAATATGAGAGGTTTAACCAGGTTATATATAATAAGATCTGATATAAAGATACATTTTTAAGATACCTTGATTTTTCATTTTTTTGAGTTGAATTTTTATTTGAGCGTAAATAGCACGCGTAATGGATTTTCACTAGATTTAATTTTATCTTTTAACAACTAATCTACCTTTTTACTCACGGTAAACATGGTTGCACAACACTTTTTTAAGTGGGTAAACAAGACTTTTTTCAAAAATAGATGCTAAAATAGAATACACTAACGCTCAGTTAAAATCTGAAAACGAATTCCCAAAATATAGTCATTAACATATCACGTTTTCAAACCTATAAAAAGTATTGAGGGATTAAAATATCTTTCAGAAAGGGTTGTCACAACACAAACAACTTAAAACTTATACAAGATCAAGTCATGTGATATCACTAATCATGCAAGGAAAAAAATGCCAACCATGTTACAGGAGTCTAAAAACTTTGACTAGATCTGATAAGCCTAAAGACTTACTCAGTCATGTAATGGAAAAACATTATAAACTTTATTTATGAGATCAATTTGGGAATGATTTGGAAAATTAAGCAACTAAAGACAATATCTAGATCCATATGTTCATTTGAATTATATATTTCGATTTTCAGTGACGATAGTTGGTTTTAAAAATAACCAAGAATAAATATTGATAAAATTAAATCAAGTGATAGTGATTGATATTTTGTTTCGGGATATTGATATAAATAAATGTAATTACATGAGGTTTTAAAATTTCAATTGGATGTCGAGCGGCTTCGGGCTCTGTAACCATTTGATCTTGGAAGGACATTGAAGGCGCATGTCATAGTTTTTCTCATATAGTCCTTATATTTTACCAATTTAACATTATGCAAAGGGATATTAATTGCAGGTTTGGTCTATTGATGTACTTGAATAGGTGTTTGTTGATAATAATTCCTCCGAGAAGTTATTATGCAGTCGACATACTACAAGTTTGACTTCTATCTGAACTTCTCATTTTCCGAACGATAATAACAGTACAAAAGCTATTTAATTCGATTATGGTTTTCGTTTTTTGTATTTTATTTTTCCGTAAATATGTAATGACAAAGGAGACATAAAATTACTCCCAAATGCAAAGGAAATAATCCAATCAAGGGTAGATAATGAGTTTTAGTATATTATTTTTTCTCTTTACGTTTTGTTTAGCATTCGAAAACGATGGCTTGATGTGTATGCATAAAGTATGTACACTAAAAGGAGAGGTTGAGCCGGGCACAATAAGACGGTGATACCCTAGTCATTGTTATAA